>JAQIXA010000545.1:0-40400 GCA_034699045.1 Nanhermannia cf. coronata Gr-Ori-00579
ATTTAAAAAGGAAATATTGTATTAAGTAGTAGTACAGATATAAGTATTTTTTTAATACTTTTTCATCAGATTGCAATAAAGATTTGAATTCACGTGTTTCTGATCTAATCTCAAGTGAAGATATTCTCTCACTCTCAAGTCAAGTGATTAAATAAAAAAGCTTTGTACTGATATATTTGCAGTCTACAGGTTCCTAATGTAGTGAGCTATTTTAGTAGCTTGGCTAATATGTAATGTATTTATAGGAATTGGATTTGAGTTCTTGAAAATTTTGTTTTCTCTCTCTCATTGTCACTGGTTTTTTAAGCATCACCAGTAAGTATCAGTTAGCATTTCAAAGGTATCTTCTCACTCATAATAATCATACCCATGCACATGAGACACTATCCTTATATAATAATAAGTAACTGGTTTCAGCTGGCTTTATCACTTTTCCCGCAAAATGTGTGGGATGGGAATAGTTGTCAAAGTTGAGAAATAAAACATAAGATATATCCTTCAAAGAACTTGGTCTGGGTATAGTATGTACCTAGTACCTAAGCATATTGGCATATAGGTAAGTATTTACAATGAGAATATTCTGTATGAGAAAAAATTTTAAATAAATTCGCAAAGACACCGACTTTCCATTTATTTTGGCATTTATTGCTGATATAAGATATCGGTATATACTTTTATCTATGCACATACATACACAGCCAGTAGGTGTCTATTGCCTATAGGTAGGTACTGTAATTTTGGCAAATTGTTACATAAGTTAGGTGCATAATTTTATTTAATTTAAGTGTAATGTTGTGTATGGTATAGGCGTAGTTTTTTATGTATGTATGTTTGAAAAATGCTAATTTTAGTTTTTACAACTTGATCATAAATTTTTTTGAATACATATTTTAAAATCTTATCCCAGTTAAAATATCCTAAAATTGCGACATTATAATACTCTATGAAATACCTAGATGTATATTGATTATAATTGATTTCGTCAATGCTGACATTTTTAGTCAGATGATATTTTCGTGTGGTCTTTGACATGGCTGACTTTTAAACTTTCCAAACCCCCTGTGGATTTTTTTATTATCTCCGCTATTTGGATGAGAAGGTTAATTGAGTTTGACTCAACTGTATGGAAAAATGCATTTAAAAGTGTTTTACTTATTCTGAATATATACGCTTTTAAGATTAGGAAAACGCCCATTTTAAGTTTAAACACACAGGATGGATATGGATAAGAAGAAAAGTCAAGATTTTATGTATGTTTATTTACTCCGTTTTAAACGCCACCACATCATACCCATATATTAAAGTACTGTATAGCCACAACAAAGCTCGTTCCATTAATTCCATTTTGACATTTTTAATTTGCACCTGTGTAGGTGTAGGGAGATTCTAACGAGAATAATGGGGGTTCTGTTAAATATTGAATTATCTTTGAGAGATTGTCATCCATTTACTAGGTAGGTACTATCTAGTTTTGCAATTTTCAAAACCTCGTTTTAATATCAGTTTATGGGAGTTTTGTAGCACTCTAATTGAATCAGATTTATATCTTTTCAATTCTCTAAAGTTCATAATATACACTATATAGGTAGTGATAATTGATAGATACAAGGTAAAAGATCATATAAAATCAATTCAATGATATTTTTGAAAGTTTTCTTATCACTTGAGTACAACTATCAACTAATGTATAGTCAAATCCTAGATTTAAATTTACTACTTACCTACCAAAGATAAAATCATTTTATTGTCGTTGTTAACCTCATTTGATTTGAAACCAAATCTCGAGTTTCACAAAGTCATTCAGTCAATTAAATTTTGTCATTAAATTGTGGTTCAAACGCAGCCTTACCTGAACTTGGGTAGGATACTATAACTCTAGTAAATGACCTTTTGAAATATAAAAATATGTACTTACGAATCGTATCGTAAGTTACGATACGATAAGTAGGTAGGTATACTTATTTTTATGGCTTCACTTATTATGATTTTATATAAGTTCATTAATTGGTTTCGAATGCAAAAGAGTAGGTATATGCTATAATAATACTTACAACCTGCATTATATTAGAGTAATAATACCCTACCTACTGAGAGTATTTGGTAAAGTCTCGAGTCTCGTCGTAGGACATAATCGTATCGAATCAAGATATTACAAATTACGAGACAATAGAAACACCCTCAAAATCTATTATTATCTATCCTCGAACTTGACAAATAAATTGCACAGAATTCCATTTCGAATTGCTACATATTATCATAATGACAAAATAATGTTACATAACATTTCAGGGACAAAAATAAAAAAAGGTACCTACACCTTAATTACTATTAATGATGATTATGATTATTTATGCCTACTCTTTTACATACTTAATTACTTGTATGAATATTGTATAAATATACCTACTTTATCAATTTAATAGCAAGAGATAGGGGTAGAATAAAGTTGTGTTGTGTAATATTAATGTAAGGTCAAATAATTTACATTTAAATAATCATTGAAAATTTAGATTAAATACGCTAGTAAATAGGTCTTGTGGGCACAAAAAGTTATTAATCTGTATCTGTACCCTATATTAGAAATTAGATTTATTAATCGTAATCGTACTACGAATATTTAGTTAGCAAAGTCATTTTTAGGTTTGTTTTATTTGTGGCCAAAATTAGCATAGTGAGTATACGTACAATTGTTTTTGTTTATACTTGTCTCCATTTAAATTCAAAATATTTTGCACCTGGCCTGGATAGTGCGAATTGCGAATTTGACAAAATTTGAGAGAAAGTACCTGGTACTATACTTACCTAGTCACCTACCTATTATTAGTAGCAGGTACTTACACAATTAGCATTAGTTCTCAAAACAAAGCTAATAGAATATATTTTTTAAAGACAAGTGTTGAATACAAAGGATTACTTATACGTAATAAGTTTCAGGTAAAAAATGAGTAAGCCTATAGGCTTATAGGTGAGATAAGTTGATGAGAGGTTCAGATTTGTCCTTACTCTCCATTCATTTACATTTATTATATAGGAACCTTATCTTATACATACATATGTATGTTGGTACGGTACTAACATTAAACAATTAGAATTTCGAATTTTAGCTTTGTTTGTGCGACTAATTTTATGTGGGTGAATCTCATTTTTATTTATGGAATTGTCCTAATGGTTATCGCAGGTGGTGGTACAATGCCAAAGAGCCTTAAATTGAAATATGAATCGTGGAATTATTCTAATCATCATATTATAAGCATACGAGTAAATATAAATACAATTTGTTTTGTAAAAGTACTTTTTTGAGCATTATTATTAGAAAGTATTCAAAATAATTTTTTTTGTTCACCTCCATTTCAATTCTCATTCCTTTCTACTTTTCATATTTTACCAAAATGGATAAATTACATTTCTAAATGGTGTTTGTATGTACTATTATTGAGATGTCTATTTTTTAATTATGGCTTATTTTGTAATTATGATTTGGCCCAACTTATACATAGATTTAGATGCACATTTTTTCAAATATTTGCATCATTCCTTATATACAATTTGCATAAAGTACCCTGCCTATATCTACGAGTATCTATTATATGTAGGTAATGTAGAAATTCTGAATAAATCAAAGCACCTTCTATTCTAAAAACAAATACTTGTCAGCAGATTACAAGATAAGTGAGCAATTTCAATATGCTTAAATGACTACTTAAAAAACAATAGTAGAACAAAACAAACAAGATTTTTAGAGTAACTGATAAAGGATTTGAATACCTAATACATGAATTAGTTTTTGAGAATTTTTAGATTTGATTTTTGAAAGCAAAATCGTTCCAGACATGTAGACTTTTTTTAATCCTAATTGAAATCCTTATTTGGCGTGCATTAATTAAAGATAATTTTTTTCAATAGTTTAATTTTAGCAGTATTGTGTAGTATTTACGTTTTAGTATTTAAATGTATGCAGGAACAATTAGTATTATTGTTTAATCATTTCAATTGGATTTTTTCTTGTACCTGTTGGTACATTAGAAGTATAATGGTATAGAAGTAAAAGAGTCAGGGAAGGACCTTGATGTGTAAAAAAGGGTGTGAGACGATGACAAGTAAGCAGTTGGTCAGGATTCTATTTTTTTCAATTCATTTGATTTATCTGTTCAATGCAAAAGACACTTGATTTTTTACACTTGATTTGAATATGTAGATGAAATTTTGTGTCTAAAAACTAAAAATACATTTTGTACTAACTATTACTCGTAGTTTTACTTAAGATTAAGATTTGCCTTAAGATAATTCACATTTGAATTTTTGCCAATTGCAATATACGATGGTCAATTAAAATCCTATACACTTATACAGTAGTAGTGAATCTTATTTTGAATTTCTAGATTTGCATATGTATTTATTTGAGTTTAAGAAATAAGTAATGCTTCTTGATTGCCAACGGAAAAATACCATTGCCTACCCTAATATTTTATTTATAAATCTCCATCAAAATTCAGATTATGCCAAGAACTTTATCTCTATTAGTACTTATCCTTAGTTTGCTGTTTGACATTTTTCTAACACTACAGATACAATTTATCTATCTATTTCTATTACTAAATTACAGAAGAAATTAAATAAATATATTCAAATTTCGCACAATTTCGCAACGCAAAACTCCCACTAAAAACATTTGATTGAGTTGTAGTAAAGTTCAATGAATATTTACAATTTTTGATCGGCTGTTAAGTAATAAAAGTACTACTATTGATATATATGTACATAAATATTACAAGTGGATATTTAGACAGGGTAAATATATGTTTTTTAAATGTAAATTTTAAGTAAATATCTTGGTAAATATTATTGGAAAAGAGGAAAACTCGAGGACAAAAAACCTTACTTTACTAATGGACTTTTGTTTTCATATTTTATTCTTTTATTTTCAGATATCGAAGGCTTGCTTTGAAATTTCACCCAGACAAAAATCCAGACACGCAAGAAGAAGCCACCAAGAAATTCAAGGAAATTTCCGAAGCTTATGAAGTCCTCTCAGATGGTAAATTAACCAAAAAAATTATTTATATTTATGCATATTCTGTACTTAATGGACTAGTTTATTTTTTTCTATTTCGATACCAATGAGCATTCTTATGATGCTTTCAAAATTTCATTTCATAAGTGAGAATACAAGACATAACATGTCGGACAAAATGAGGTTTACTTTAATACTATAATAAGACTATAATATACTTGTATGATACATTTACATACGTAAAGTACCCTATCATAAAAGTACTACGAGTACTTTTATGAATGTGTAAAGGTGGAGTTTTACAATAGTCTCTGTAATCTACAATAGTCTCGAGTCTATTTTAACTCAATTTACTCGGGATTAGTTCAAAAATATCAGCAGATATATCGTAACCTTTAGATTCTAAAAATTTTACAACTTGCCAAAAAAGAGTTGACTGTTGGCACTTAAGCGAAATTGTGGAAAAAATATGTGGGACTGAATTGTGATTGTGAGGTTAAGCTCGAGATTTTATGCTTTTCGAAACCGATTTTTGCAATTTAAAATGTTTTATTATCAGTCAAAGTCTCTACCTCTACAAGCGAAGTTTATTATTGAAGCATAAAGATCACTTATTTATTGATGGATAGAGAACTATAAATGTCAATTACAGACAGCCCTTGGGTTATTTATTAGCTCAGTTCAGAGCATTTACTTTTTGAACCATGTGAGTCTTATATATTCACTTGATCTCTTGAACTTTGACTTTAATTTAAATGACCAGTATTGTAAATTTAAAAGGCTTTTTTGGGTTTAAATTCCAAGACCATTTAAGGAGTTCAATCACAAATTGATTGATCTGCTACAATTTTGCATTCGACATTTATATTTTCTACCTTTATTACTTATTATTACAAAACATTTGAGTGTTTCTGAATCTGGATTTAAAATTTAAAAGTCAGATTTTGAAATCCTAAATAGCATACTTACATATTACAGATACTAGTAGTATATAAATTGTAATTGTAGAATCAAATGAATGAAACAGTAGGTAATTTAATTTGGGCATAATAGGCAATATTTCAAAAGATTTATTTGAGATTATATTTTTAAGTAAAAGAGGGTGGAACATTTGTAATTTTTGAGGCGACAACCATCACGATTAACTTTAAGGTTAGAGGATTTATAAACAAGATATATAGGGGTATACCGAAGACTTTACTTTTAAGGATTTTTGAGACTTTACTTACCTACCTTAACTATTACGTACCTCCTATACTACTAGTATAGTTAGTACATTTTACATGAATTTTACTGACAAGTATTTACTCAACTGCCTATAATTAAGTATAAAATATCCTTCGAAGAAATGTTTTTTTTAACAATTTATTTATCCCAAAAATTTCTTATTTATTAATTTGATAACTAATGTAGAGACAAAGCGAAGACAATATGATCGGCAAAATGATCGTCGAACAGGTAGAAGCAACAGAACCCATGCGTTTAGAAACTACTACGAATCGCCCTTCAGCAGATATTTTGGTAAAAAAAAATCAATGCCATTTTTTCCACTAATCGCACAACAACAATAAACCACATAATACTGAATACTAGAACAATATAACAAAAAATAAAACTAAAACTACTCGAGAAATTTAACCAAATTATTATAAGTATCAGTACATGTCTAAAAACAAGATTTAATTAACCTAATAATGATAAAATATAAAAATTTTGAGTTGAGTTTGAATTGTTGTGTGTGTTTTACAAAGAATGATTAACCAAAAAACATCTAACTTCTTAATTTTCAAGAATAATTTTTGGGGATTTCGGTCATTTCTAATCTTTATTTTGGTAGATTGTAAACAGAGTAATAAACTTTGAATTACAATTTATACATATATTACTACCTACCCAATATTAAGATACTCATACTGATACTCAAGTAATAGTTAAGCAAATAGAACTGATACATTTAGGCTTGAGGATATTTACTTACTTATTATTTACTTTATTTACCTAATTACCCCCATATCAATAAAAGTTTCTTGACTGATTTACATCAAATATGGTTAGGGCTAATTACCATATTTTTGATGTCATATTAAACTAATACATTTTTTTTACAATACAGTACCCTACCTATCTGTATAATATGGAAATGTAAAAGGTTTTTTGATATTTTTTAGTCTTGAAGTTTTGCAAATTTGGATATTAGATGAACTCGTTGAACTTGCTAACTGTAGTTTCATACCATTTTGGTAATGAAAAATATTTTAGGGTTCTTCTTTCGTCTATAAAGTAGAATAAACTATTTGCATTTCAACTTTTTTTGCAATATACAGTATACAATATATTATATAGAGAGTACAACAAGCGGGCAAATAGACAACTTGTATTTTGATCGAGTTCAATATGAGTAGGTGTACCTACTTATGCTTATATATTCTGTAGTTAGTTGTTTTTAGCAATATCAACATCAACAACAAAAAAATACAGTATTTAATGAAAGGTTTCAATTTCCTTATAAATAAATCCTCATTTTACATTTACTAACTGAATATGTCAACTAAATTATACTGAATAAGTACACAGAAAGATAGAAACTTGAGACTTGGGGTGGTTTTTATGAATTTAAAAATATGTCTTAAGGACATATTGAAAAGAACACTTACTTACCCTATTAAAAGCCTAATAAAATACTTATTTTAAATTAAACCTAGTTATAGATATAGTTATGTGCCTTACCTTATTAATTTTGGTTTGAGTTTGAATGGTTTAACGATAGGATAAACTTTAATGTAATGTACCTACTATATAAAAGCTTTAATTAAAATCTCTACTAAAGTGTATGTATTAACTCTATTTAATAAAATAATATTAACGTACACATCATAATCATAACCAATATACTAATTTATATGAAAAAGCTAAATTATTTCAAAAAAGTGAATCTAATGTATTTTAATTTTAATTATCAGATAAAAGACGACGGGATTATGATCAAAACTACTGGAAGAATGGTTTCAACACGAGTTCAAGACCAAGAAATGACTATGACAGTGAATTCAATTCATTCAAATTCCGCACACCAGAAGAAGTCTTTCGCGAGTTTTTCAAAGGTAGGTTGGGTTAATAAATTAGGTATTTAAACATTTAGGTATGTCATTTAGCTTGAAAGCAAAAAATTTTCTAAACTACACTAGGGTACCTATTAAGTAGGTTCAGGTACTTACCTAATCACTAATCACTAGGTATCAAAATAGAATTTATCTGCAAGTTTGATGAAAATCCTCAAAACTTTAAATTTTCGGATTTTCGAATAATATAAAATTTTAGGATTGATACTCGTAGTCAAATATTCCTTAAAGTGAATGAAATTTATGATACTTACCTAGTGATAGAACTGAAAGAATTTTAAGAAAGACCTTACATTTTAAGAAAGATCTCCGATGTGTATTGAATTGAAATCAATCGATCTAAAGGGAGATATTGAAATATAAGATTTTCTTTGAAGGATATCTTGAAAATATGTAGTTGATTAAAATAAATTTTTCTGTGATTTTTAGGTGACCCATTTTCTGATCTTTTTTTTCACCACCACGGTCATCCTATGAATATGAATGGACACAATGGTGGTAATGGACGATCTCGCTCTCACAACAACGAAAATAGTCGGGACCGAAATGGAGGGCCACCTTCTCAGTCTTTTTTCACCCCCTTTGGACTTGGCATGAGTTTGCAATCCTTCGGGCTCGACTCGACCGATCTTGGCTTTGACAATTTTTCAACCGCTGGAAATGTCAGGAAAACATCAACCTCAACAAGATTCGTTAATGGGAAAAAGATCACAACGAAAAAGTACTTACTTAATCACTATTCTCATTTTAAATATTTTTAAATAATTTGTCTTAATTTTTTCAGGATTGTCGAGAATGGTAAGGAGACAACGACAGTCTTTGAGAATGATATCCTGAAGAGCAAAACTATTCGAGATCTTTCTACACATCGTTAAAATTAAGATTGTCGCATCGAAAGCCCGAGAAACTTCAATACTATCTATTCTTGTTTTGGCTCACAATAAATTATCAATTAGTAATCGTACGTCGGATAAGAAAATTATAAAAGCAATCACTTAAATAATAAGATAAAAAACTTAATTGTAAGAACACTACTGTAAATGTAAATACTTTCAAAGTATGTATGAACCTTTAAAATTTGTAAAAAAAAATCTCAAAATTCAATTTTTACTCAAATCTCAAAAGTAGGTAAATATTTTATACAATACCAATACCTTACTAATATTTAAGATTAGCTTAAGTATAGATTAAAGCTAAATACGAATATATCATCCTCCTTGAATGTTATTATAACCTAAAAATCAAATTTTTTAAACATATCCTACTAGTTAGTAATCATTATCATTAATCATAATTGAAAAATTCAAAATCCATTTTAAAAAAGTAGGTACTCTTCATACTAAAAAAATTCTAAAAAGTATTGATTACCTAATTATATTATGTAATTAAAATTTATAAAAAGCATTTTGTTCTTGTGATATTTAACCTTGAAATCCCTTGTACTAATCTTTAAGAAATTATATAGGGTACTTGATAATTTCAATAACACTTAACTATAATAATAATTTTAAAAAATTTAACAAATTAACACCAGGGTTTACTATTAAGTCTTAAGTCTATTCTCGATAAAACTAGGTATGTCTTTTAGAAAAGAATCTTGTAAGTTTGTTGAATCTAATTTATTAATTTATTAATCCGTTGAATAATAACGCTTATTACACTTGGTATATATGTACTAGTAAAAATAGTCAAAAATAATAAATATTATTATGATAGTGAAAATAGGATTACTGTTATTATAGTTTAAGACTACTTATCTAATGCCTAAAAGTTAATTGTATAGCCCGACAGATAAAAATTATCATCTTTTAAAACTGTGATATACTTACCTATGTTAATTTCTAACAATTATTTTTAAGTATAATATAATATGCCTAATTTTAAAATGTTTAAAGAACAGATAAAAATGAAATTCGCTTTGACCTGCCTTACTTATAAATAAAATAATATAATGAAGGTACTATTTAGCTCCTAAAACAATTTTGTTTATTGAATTCTAAAATCTGATTTTGGTCTTTGGTACCAGCAGAGATTTCTCAAACTTGAAATTCTCAATTTTACGATTTTTAAACTCTATATATATTAACTAATCCGTATTTAAACTTTTATAGATCAAATTATTGATAATTGAATAAAATAGATTGTTTTAGCATTTATTATTAAGAGAAACTTAACTTGTTAACACGTACTTATAGCATAAAGTTAGTGGATTATTTTAAAATCTAGACAAGTATGTATATATTATCGAATATCGCTATATGTATAGGTATGTTAGGCATAAGAAAAAATAAAATCTACTTAATACTATTTTAAGGAAAATAATATTATGCATTCAACTATCGCTAATACTTAATACTGATATCAATAATTTGCCAATGTTATGTATTTATACTGATAGAGTTATTAGCGTACTTACTTTTCTGTACATACCTACTTACATACTACCTATTCATTAATATTATGTAGGGTACTATCGAGTTAGTTAAAAAGATACAAGAACATATATTTGTTTTCGATATAGATTACCTATAACATTTTATAAAAATATTTTATAGTTATATAAAAAATATTATCTACCTATATTGTTAGTTTATATTGAATAATTTTAAGAATGAAATATTTACCTAGAAATAAATGTAAAATATATTTTAGTTAAAATTTATTATTAGTAGATAACTACTATGTAGCATATTTTTAATCATGTTAAAATTTATTTATTTTAATGATAATTTTATTCTAATAAAATCTCTTGAAAGAGACACATGGAATAAATAAGCGTTTAAAATGATTTATAAATATCTAAAACATATTTTTTTTTGCAGCAAAAGATAAATAATTTAGGGTACTCCGTAATAAGTGAAGTACCTAGGTATCTACGAGATAAATCATAATCAGATATTGATCAGACTCAGATTCAGATAGATTTTTTTTTAATAATATGTAAATAAAATAAATATATTAAAAACAGGCACTTTAAGATTAGCACAGGTAATTTATGTATGTATTACATATAGATTGTAGTTTATTACAGATAACTAGTTGGAAGTTTTGTTGAGAACTATTTCTCTCAGATTGTCCTCAGAAGATTCAGTTTCATTCTGCTGGTCAAAACCAGGCGAATTTTCTCTATAAGTTTGCTTTTTAAACTTACTTTCAAGATGACCTAATCAAAGAAATCTTTCTGAATTTTTAAGATTGAATTAAATAAGTTATATAAACACCTATGGGAATTTAAAATTGAATTTTTACCTACCTGCAGTCTTTGGTTTGTCTCGATGAGTATCAGCACAATCGATATCTGATAGATATATAATGAAATTTAAATTTATATGATTTAGTTGGTACCTACCTAATGCTGAATTTAAGACTAAATTACCAAAATATTCCAGGTCTTCTTTACAACCATATGCCACTGGAGTTAACCTAAAAAAACAAAATGAAATTTTTGGTTTCGATTTCGATTTAGGTAGGTAGATTCAATATGGAATTCATTTAGAAAATTACTTAATTACGCAGTGCAATGGCACTTGCAAATAGGGTAGTTCTTCTGAAGGTTTGTCCATAAAATAAGCAAGAAGACATCGTAAAACAGCTTGGTGACCTGCAATTTTAATAATTTAGATTATGTATAACGGTTTATTTAAAGTTTGTAGGTATACTGCCTGTATATACCTATTACAAGAACGTTTTCATTCCTTTCTAATTCCATTATTACTGGTTCCAAACGGGATACTTTAAAATAATTGTAAATATTAATTCACTATATGTATTGTATCTGTAATCTGTATATGGGTACTCTAATGCAATCATTTTACCTAAATCTTCATAGCTTTCTCCTTTAAAAAATAAGAAAAAATTGCATTAATTCTTGCAATGTTTTCTCTGGTCGTGCAAATATTTTTTTACCTCTTGGATATCTGTAGCTAAACTTATTTCGATCTCGAGCAGCAAAATCTTCAGGAAATCTGAAAATATAAAATTAATTAGAAATTTAAGTTTTTTCGGGCTCATTAAAATTACTTTAGCTGGATTTCTTCGTAAGTCAATTCTTCGCAAATACCTAGAAAAGATAGTTTTATCATTTTCCATCAGGTTACCTGTAATTTGATTTAGAATAAACTTACCAGCATCTATCTCATTTAAGGCTTTAAATCTGTAAAATTTTTTACATAATTATTAAAATTACTCAAATTGTTTAAACCTAATTGCAATCATAGTTAATTGAAATATAATATGTTGATAAAACCTTTCTTGAGGAACTTTAATTTCAGATGCTGTTTGAATGGTCCTGAAGCGAAAATCAAAAGTCCTGATTATAATAAAGTATAATAGGATGATACTGATGATTACCTTTTTAACCATGAAGTCCAAACACGTAGATTAGGAATATTTTGTTCTTCGATATATTTTGTTAAGGCTTTACTAAAATATTTAAATCATCAAAATTATAAAATACCGATCTTAAGAAATAGATACCTATCTGTAATTATATTACAATTGTATAAGAGTAGATAAATCTACCTATATTGTCTTCCTCTATCAGACAAACTCGAATCCCCTCCAATTCGACCTTCTAAATTTAAATCTGTTTCGCCATGTCTGGTCAAATATATTGTTCTTGGAGTTATATGGATATTCATCAAATAGTAGACAATCTAAAAACATATAAGAATCAATATGCACTTACCATTTACATTAATAAGTAGGTACAAATCTAAATCCAAATGAGATTTCTACATTAATTCAAGAATTACCCTAGACTGGATATGTCCGATATGTCTATGAACTGAAAAAACCATTTATGAATACCTAGTTTAAAAAATACCAATAGGTATTGTATTGAGTATACCCTACCTATAATTTTAGTTCCAGCATTGAAAATTTTCATGAAACTATAATGAGATTCAGAAACTTCATCCAATGTCTCGTATTCCTTTTCATAATGCTCAATCCGTTGTCGAAAATCCTTTAATATTTCTTCACCTTTCATTTCCTTTGGATAAAATAGAGTCGATATTTTAAATATTTTGAAGGATAATTAATAATTAGTTATCAGAACTTAATATCAGTATTCGTACTTAATCAGTAAGGTATATCATACTTTATAATCAGGACTATTGATTTTCACTTCAGAAATATTTTGCTCAATTAACGATTTATCATCGCATATGCTTTCAATAAAAAATAAATTGTATCCCAATTTTCGAACAACCCAATCGTAAATAAGCGACCTCCTCTCTTTGGTAGTATTTGTCCCATCAAACACCGCAACTTCCCCACCCTCTGACTCAATCCATACAGAAATATCTTCCAAGGCATCATAAGCACACTAAAAAAATAATTAAATGCAGAATTTTAAATTTAAAAAAATTTGTTTAAAATTATACAAAATTAAGTACCTGAGTTCGAATTTTGATCGCCTCTTTATTATCATTTCTAAAGAATTCGTGGTTTCTATAAGACTCTGTTTTCTTCCTCCGATACTCACCAAGGTTGAATACCTTCGTTTTAACCCCAATCCAGTTCAGGTAACGTGCCAATTTTTTGGCTATATAAGTTTCTACCAAAGAAAAAAGTTAAGTTACTATATACCTAGCTAAAGAGGAAGTTTAGAAAATTAAAAAAAAAAAAGAAAACTCTTCATTACTTCCACGTGCTGGCAGACCGACCCTATAAGTAAACATTTGTATTTATTTAAATCTTTTGTTGGAATCTAATAGGATTAAATTTTCTTACGTGACTATTATATGAGGCGTGTTAACCAAATTCGCTCGATCATCTATTTTCAATATTTAAAATAAATATCTGTATAATTTTGGAATGATCTTTTAAAAGGAAAATTACCAAGTGGGATGTGTTTATTTAGAGTAAATGATTCGAATATACTATTGTGAATATACATTTTACAAGTTTTATGCAACTTTATTACTCACACCAAACCTATTTTATTTTAATTATTATCAAGAAAAAAATCAAAAAAAAAAATCTAAAACCAGCTTAATTCTGTTTTGTCTGTTTAATTTTCAAATAGTAGGGTACCCTACTTAGGTTAGGTTATGTTCTATTTTGTATTTAAAGCCAGATCTAAACTGATAGGGTTATATGTATGCAGAAACGTACTTATATAAAACCCCCAAAAAATACTAATGATTTGATATCAATTAAGAATTGAGAATAGAGTTATTGATTTGTAGGTAATTTTAAGTAGGTTACTTATTTACTTGAAAATGCTAGACCTAGAATAAATCCTTTATAAATCATTTATTGAATTCCTGGCATATGTAATATGTATATGAGTCACGAGGATGGATAGATAGCTAATACTACTCTCTAGTATATATTCCTATTTCTTACTCCAATTACCTACTCCTAGTCAATTCAAATTCAAGATACCTAATAGACAGCCATCAAGATTACTTATTCATTTCATTTTCGTAAAAATTGTATGCTATGTATGATAAGTTTATGATTATAAAGGACTTATACCTAGTTAAAGGTATCATAGGTAAAACTTTTATTGATTGTTTTGAGATTTTACCAATTATAGTCTTAACTTTAATAATTAACTACTTAATACTACTAGTACGAGTAGTAGCATTATCTTAAAATGCTCAATTGTTTTAAATATTTTCTTACTTTCCTTTCCTACAATTTTTTTAAAATTTACTAGCTAGTATTAGTATAGGATAGGTAATATAGGATAGGTATAGGATAGTATAGGATAGGTAGGGTACTCTAGCAGTATGTATAGGCGTAGGTTGTTTTCAGTTAGGCATAATAAATTTAAGGTAGTGCCTAGTGCCTACCTGCCTAGATATTCTTACTAAAATACATTTCAATTAGATAAATAAACGCATATAGAGAAGATTAGAAAAAGAATTAGGTTTAAGTAAAATTTGATTAAATAGGTAAGCCAAGAAAATAATAAAGGATGGGCTTATCAGATAGACAATTTAAATATGTATGTAGGTTAGTATATATACTCGAATTTAAACTAGTTTTAGACTAATGCTTTATAATTAATATTATCAATAGTTTGTTAGAAATTATTGTGAGAAATATTATTTTACGAACCAGATATTGAAATTCTTCGTCCAAGAATACCCATAAATTTTATTCGAATAAATAAATTAATATAAGAGTTTAGATTTAGATAACTTATTAATAAAATCAATCACAGACACAGACGTTTATTAAATTACTAGTAAATTGTCAGAGAGGTACTTATTTAGGTTAAAGTATTCAGTATTATTATATTATGCAGTATGGTACATACCAATATCGATATTGATATCTAAGTATGTACACTATTTACCGCTTACTATTTTCTTTTATATATAAAGTATTTATTTTTTAATTAACTTGGTAAATTTAAAAAAAGGACGGTATTAAATAGATAATTAACAGGAATCAAAATATTCGTAATAGAAGAAAGGGAGATGAAAATATAAAAACAATTGTATAGTCTGAAAGAGGAAGTAAAATTTTGGGCCAATATCTGCAATTGCGTAACTTGCAAAAAAAATATATTTATTTTAGGACCAACATGCACTAGAATTCATGTATGAAGCATATTATTTGCCTATTCTTCTCAGCTCCCAAATCCAATACAGTATTAGTATTATGTAAGCTTATAAAAACTAGGTAATCGGGACCAGCCAGATGTACAAAGATTTTGTACATTACATTGCAAAAATATTTGCAAGTAAATCATAGGTACATGTACATACAAGGTAAAAGGTACTTAGGTGTAGGCATTTATATTATTTACTCTGAAGAAAAAAATAGGTACCTACCTTAACTTACAAGTTATAAGATACTCTGTTTTTTATCGCTGTACTGTAAAATGTCTAATTCTATTTACATACTTTCGAAATATTTTAATAATCCAGATCCAGAAAGATTCATTTAAGGCGAACTATAAGGAATAAGGAGTAATGTTTCTGTAATGTTTTCGTCTCAACTCCGACTCTCCAGTGCATTCAGCGTATTATAGTGAAATGTGGCCCACCGCCCACCCAACCAATGTTTTTTTAAATAAATAATTTTTTAATAAACTTTACAATATTTAAGTGGGGTACTGATATGGCCATATGTCATTACGTACCTAAATAATGTAAAATATAAGTAGGAGTAAGTGAAAAGAAAAGTGAATCGATAAAATTATTAGGCTTTTTCCCAAATTTCCGAGTCTTTATAAGATTTTAGTACTTGTTTGATGTCTAAGGATAAGTACTCTTTTTCACTTCATAGTCAGTGAGAATCAGTAGGGTACTTATATACTAACCTTCTCCTTCTCATCCTATTATAAATTATATAAGTACATAATAGATCGATATTGTTAAGGAAAGCTCGAACCGAACTTTCTCCAACACTCCAACTTTCACTGAAACTACCCTTCCTAACAATACCAACTACCAACTCACTCTCACAAACAATTTATGAATTTGTGACTATCATTAATTATTATTTGTGAGTTTTAAGATGATAGATCGATACCTATTATACAATTTAATCTTTTATGACTAAAAAAATATACATATTGAGATAAAATTGTGCTAAATCTAAATAAGTAGCACTTTTTTACTATATCATTAGTTATTTACAACTATGTATTTAGTAGATACTTTTACTTTTTATATTCTTAAAGATGGGTACTGTACTGAATTAAAATTTTCTTAATTTATTTTTTAATAAAATAACTTACCACCAGAATTGCTTCTAACTTGTCTTGATCTGTACGAACAATTATTACTCAAGTTTTTATCCATATTGTTATCTGTTTGTTTTATAAGTATAATAAGAAAAGTAACTCAATGATGTATGTATTGTAAAAATATGTATCAATTACTTTATCAGTTATATTTTGAACACTTGACACAGATCAATCAATCATCTTGCCACTTTATCAATACAATCTTTCACTAATTTGGCAAAGTTTATTAAAGTTTAAAGTTTGACTTGAAAGAATTTTATAGAACCTTTTACTTTTATAATAGAGATCAGGATTAACAGGAGTCTTGAGTTGAATGTTGAGTATAGTGATTCAAGTTCAAGTCCAAAAGTGTTTTTTTAGATTCTGTTTGAGATTTGAGTATCTATCTCAATATTCTCAATCAGATCAATCAGATCGAGTCTTGAAACTTGAGTCGTTTATGTGTAGGGTATACATGCTACATTTTGGCTATATGGTACTCTTAGTCTCTTCTGTCTCTGTGAATTGCGAAATCTTAAATCTTAACCTTGGTTTACTTTGGCTGTGGCGTGGCTTGCTATTAGATTAAACTTTAGATATAAAAAATACAAAAAATTAAACTTCTTGCCTAATTATACAGATATCAGATATTACATAATATATACCTAAGGTACCCTACTCTAACTCTAATACCTACCTTACTTTAACCTCAACCTTTTAACCTCGAAAAAATACTTTTGTAGTTATTAAAAATAAATATCTGTAGTGTATAGTTATAATCAACAACAACCGTACCCTACCTACTTAAAAACTATAATAAACTACCTAGTACTTACGATTAGTATTTAAGTAATAAAGAGTACCCTACCTAAAAAGAAAAATATGTAGGCAAATTTAAAAAAATGAAATATGAATGATTAGATTATTAAATAAATAATTATGATATGATTATACTATACAATACGACCTACTATTACACTATTACTTACGCACGTATGATATGATTAATTTTCATAAAATATATTTTTGAGTTTTGGGGAATATTTTACCCGGAATATAGAATTCTCACATTTCGGAAAAGTGAAAGTAAGGCCAAGGCCAACATCAAACATCAGGATTTTCTCGTCGTGATTGACTGACTAATCTTCATCTTCATTAAAGTAGTCTAGTCTACTTACTTAATAAGTCTACTTCTACTTATTGATTAATATTTTCAGTAGGTAGGTAAGATCAGTCAGATCAGTAAGTAGGTTACGATATAAGGATAAACTGCTCTTGTTTTCAACACTTATTATTATTGGACTTTATTTTAACGCATAAATTACAAAATTGCAGTATCTATAAGAGGTATATAATTCGTCAAATACAGATAAAATGAATGAGTCAATTTATTTAGAAAAACTAAATTTTCTCCTCTAATTAAACATGTAGGGTGACTAGTGCCTAGTATACTTTGTAGTATCTATAGATCATCTATAGATTATAGATCAAGTTCGAGTCTTAAGATTTTTAAACGAAAAGTAATTAGGTTTAGGTAGGTAATAATAAAACTAAAGCTAGATAGATAATATGTATATTTTTTTAAATTATCTAATAAAAATAAAAATAATATTTGAACATTGTTTTAAGTTTAAAATAGATTTTGCTTTGCACGATTTTAGATCGAGTTCAGAATTTAATTAATAAAAATAAAGGATTAATTTTTATAAAAACTAATTCTATATACCTATTAATCTTTAAAATGTACAATTCAGAATTCAAAATATTTGTATTATTACTAGGCCTAGACCATAATTAATAATTATCAATTAGGTACATTCACATAAGGCCTACAGGATATTATAATCGGTCTGAAAAAAGACACCGTCTTACCTAAAATGATCAAAATACCATTTTTCTAAAGCGGTTTACACGCGAAATATTCACAAGTTCAAAGAATGATATTGCATAATAAGATTAAAATTGATATATTTACATAAAATAATTATAATTTATTTATAAAATATACCAGCTTTGTCATAATATTATAATCTAGTTATTTTCATCGTAAATCCTAGTTAATTCCATCTTGATCTTTTCCTTTTATTAGAGGAACTATCTGTTTCAGTTTCTGAAGTAGTTCGGATAGGCGGTAAAATACTTCCTTGAGGTGGATTAGGCTGAATAATTGGATTTTCATTTGAAGCAATGAACTGAGAAATGAATAAAAATTAATACCTTTATATTACATTTCATTTTAAAAATCGCTTATTGAATAGAATTAGAATAGAATTTATTTTTACGTGAGATGTATAAGAGGCCTTGTATGCTTCTCTCATAGCAGACAATCTATCTGTAGTAAATCCAGTGGTAGAAGTCATAGGATTTGAAGCCGATGAAACAAATCCTCCAGTGGCTCCAGTTGATTCTTTAAATCCTAAACCTCTCGTTTTTCCTACAGCTGATGCAGATTTTCCTTTGCCGCCTTTAAATCTAGATTTTCTAAACCAAGAAGATTGCATGGCTAGATTCATAAGATCATTTGGGACCTCTTGTCCAACTCCTTCTAAATTTCTAACTAGATGCCCAGCAAATTCTTTATCTTTTTCCGTTATCAATGTATATGCATCACCCTTAATACCGCTTCTACCAGTTCTACCGATCCTGTGAGTATGTGTATCGATATCTCTCGCGATATCAAAATTTATCACTGTTCTTATGTGAGGTATATCTAACCCACGAGCAGCCACATCAGTTGCAACAAGAATATCTATTTCCTTCTTTCTAAAGGCTAGTATAACTTTATTTCTTTCTATTTGGTCCATATCACCATGCATCAACAGAGCATTGATTTCTTTTAATTTTAAATTATTACACAGTTCTTCGGCATTTGCTTTCTTAGTAACAAAGATCAGTACCGACCCTGCAGATGTAAACTCGACTAAATTTGTTGTTAACCAGTTCCATTTGTGACCACCCAAATCCATAACTAACAAAAAAAGTAAAATAGATATAATAGTAGGTATATTATTTCTTGTCATTTACCTAAAATATGCTGTTGAACATCTTCCTGTGCAACTCCTATTTCACCTTGAACAACTATAAAATATAATAAAATATTTTATTTTCCATAAAATAAAAAGTAAAATAGATATAATAGTAGGTATATTATTTGTCATTTACCTCGTATAGGATCTGGATAATTGAAAAATAAAATAAAATTTTTATTAAAACAAATTAGCTAAATATGATACAAGTAATAATTAATAAATATAAATGTACCTTTCAATGCCATCCTCGCCAATTTTTCTACTTTTTTTCTAAACGTAGCACTAAAGAGTAGAGTTTGTCTACAAATTGATAAGATAGATAAAGATTTAATTTAATTTACATTTATGTTACTATTATATATCATATCATATAAGACATATTATTAAAATTAACTCACCGATCCGATCTAACATGAGCGCAAATTGAATTGACTTGAATTTCTAAAGTATTTTTGAAAAAAAAGTAATGATTTAATAATGTTACCGACGTTAGTTTATAGTTGAATTTCAAATAAATATATTATGAGAACTTACCAAACCCCATGTCAAACATTCGATCAGCCTCATCAAGAACCAGATAGGTAACTCTGGATAGTTCAGTTGCTTTAATTTTAACCATGTCGATCATTCTTCCAGGAGTTGCTACTACAATATCGGCACCCTTTTCGAGAGCTTGACTTTGTTCGTATTTATTGCCACCTAAAAAAACTGAAAACTGAAAAAAACTGACCTAAAAAATGCTCTAACCTACCTCCATAACAGCAGCACACAGAAAAATTAAAAACTTTTCCGAATTTTTTAGCTTCTGTATATATTTGAAGAGCTAGGTAAGCAATGAATTTGAATGAAATTAAAATTAATTATGAAAACAAACTTTTTAGGACTTAGGATTCTCTACCTAATTCTCTTGTAGGACATAAGATAAGACCAATGGGTCCTTCCCCAGGTCTCAGTGGGGGTTGGTCAGCAATATGGATTAGCATTGGCCACTATTTATTATTTTATCAATAAAAGAAAAAAAATTTCAATATCGAAATTTCTCAAATTGCAACAAATTTTTTTAAAACAATTATATCAATTATCAATTAAAATTAAAATCCTTTACCAACCAAATAAGCAGCAGTTTTTCCACTTCCTGTTTTCGCGACCCCTGTATTTTTATTTTTATTTATTAGGGTATTAATTTTTTTAATATATGGAATAAAAATTTTCTTACCAATTATGTCTCGTCCACAAAGAGCTATAGGAATACCCTAACAATAGGTAAAAAGTAAAATTGATTTTGTAAAAAAAATTGGATAGATGTTATTGAATAATTTAAATTACTTGAGCTTGAATTGGTGTTGGTTGAGTAAATTCTGATTTTCGTATGGATTTCATTAATATTTCCGGAAATCCCATGTGACCAAAACTGAATTTATAAAAGAATAATAACTTTAAATTGCCTAATACGCAAACAATTTTGATATTCAGATGAATTTAAAAAATAAAGAAACCTTGAAACTGGCTTTGGTGGACTTGCTCCGCTAACCTAAAATATACATTAATAATAGATTAAGAAATATTAATACAATAAATTCAAGTATGCAGTGCAGTCATATATAATAAAGCTCTGCGAAATAATAAAATTGTCATTTACTGTAATGCCGAGTGTTTTCATTAAATCCGTAACTTGTAAATCAGAAAGGGCTTGGATATCTGAATAAGATGAACATTTATATAATCAGCAGCAATTATGTAGGTAACTACAACTGTTATTTTGATAGAAGATGTATTTAGGTTTAAAGAATTGTCTAACCTGAATGTTCTTCATAAAAATTTTTTTCAAAAGGTTTATAGTCTATTGTCGAATGATCAATTGGTGGCAAAGGGTCAATCCATTTGGATCGTTTCGAAAAAATTGGATTTCCATCTACATCATACTCTATGTCGTCATCTTCATCTATATCTTTGCCAAAATCTGGATTCTCGGCAACTATTTTAATTAAATTAAAAATAAAAGAACTTTTAAAGATATTATATAAAATTATAATATACCGAATCTATAGTAAGCCTCTTCATTGTCTTCCTCTTCAATATCAGCACGAATAGCTTTATTACTCTCGATTTTTTGTTTAGGTTCAGTTGATTCTTTTTTAACTTGCTGCTCTACTGCCTGCAAATAGATTATTTATCATAAATTCAATTCATTATTTTATGTTATAATATAAAGGTACAAAAAAAACTAAAATTGAAAGAAAGAGAGAATTTTGAATTTATGCCTGCATAAATTGGTCTAAAGGATCATCATCGTCTGAATCTAAATCTTTGTCACCGCCTCCTTTATATGATGGAGATCCTGGACCAGGAATATAACTAGATTTCAAAAAAAAATTTATCAATAATGTATCAATAAGTTAGACATTTCAATACATATGCAAATTATTTATATTTTATATACGGTAAAGGTTCATCTTCTTCATTAAAATAATCATCTTCTGTCCTATTTCTCTTTTTAATTGTCTCTAGGTAAGTATCGTTAATGGCATTCTCTCTCTGATGGATTGAGCTAAGTGTTGAAAATCCTCGACTGTTCACAGTGCAACTTTGAGGTGGTGGAATAGCAGCTCCTTTATTCCAAGATGATGACCCAGAAGCTGGTTGAAAATTACTGTAACCACGGCCACGGCCACTCATTTCTATAAAATGTCAATTAGAAACAAAATTATAAAATTATCAAAAAATAAACAAACTTACCAAAAGCCGACAACTTGACTTGAAAATTAGCAGAAATGTATCGAAATCAAAATCAAAATCAAAATAGGGAATTTGGTAATGATCCAGCAGTTGTTTTTAACCAAAACCAACCAGATTTTAATTTAAGGTATAGTCAAAATAATAACAACAACAACAACAACAACCTGAACCTCCTTCTCCTTCAACAACAATTCAGAAATAGAAATAATGAAATTTTGACATCACTATCACCTTCTCAAAATTACCGCAATCAAATTACAAATCCAAACTCAAACCAAAATCAAAAAAACCATTTGCGAGAACTCCTAAAAAATGATAGCTATTCTACTTCAAGTTCAAATTCCGGTGAAAGTTTTGGAGAAAGTCGACTCATTCCAGATTATGAAAATCCAAGAAAAACTCCTGCTGCTGTGCATCCAGAAGAATCAGCTCCAACTGAACCATCGAGTGTTGACCTAAACTCCCAATTACAGTTCTTTCGACGATTTCCTGACCTCACCTATCTCGTGACAGGGGCTGGAGCTAAAGAAAACACCGAGCAAATGTCCAAAGGACACCTTCATGTCAACAAAGTCTCATATATTGCACTCGCCTCAAGACTCATTGTTCTCTTCCTTCAGGTACTATTATATTGCAGTCAGTTCTATTCTTTTAATTCAGTTTTGAAAAACCTGTTTCACATGATATTTACACATGAGTTTTCATTTTCAGGCCTTACCTAATTAGGTAATGAATTCTATCTTTATATAACCTAATTCTAAAAATATAACATTCCTAGTTTAAATTTAAATAAGTATACTACCTTATGCACATACATATTTAATTTTTTTTAAATAAAGTAAGTATATTATTATTATGCACTATTTTAAATAATACACATACTACACATACCTACTTTAGTAATTAAATAATGTATTTATTAATAAAATAATATATGTACCTAAATTTACGTACCCTTTTACTTTTTGAATAATATACAATTAACAATTAACAATAACAATCGTTTATTTTTTGCATTTTTAGGTTCTTGCACCAAGTATATTACCAGCACATTTAAATGATGGATTTAAGGCTCATTTGGAAGAAAAGAATAAAACCAAAATCCTTGATGGAGTTTTCAACCAAATGTTTACTGGTAATATTTTAAGACTCAAATCAAAGGAAAATAATTTTAAATAAAAGAGTTACATTTTAATTCATACTTATTCTTTTTAAATTATAGGTTTTACAAATTGGGATGGTCAATATTTTTTCCACATAGCTTTAAATGGATATACACACGAAAATACCATAGCCTTTTTTCCATTATTTCCAATGATTGTAGGATATGTATCGTTAATTTGTCATAATTTCTTAGCGCCTCTGATTTCAATAAGTTCAATATGTCTTGGAGTCAGTTGGACTTTAAATACAGTACTCTTTGAAAGGACTGCCATGTCACTTTATCATTTAATCAAATATTTTGATAAAGGGATGGGTAACCTGGCCCCCACTGTGATTTATTTATTTTGCTTCAATCCAGCATCAATATTTTTTTCTGCATTCTATTCTGAAAGTATATTCGCCTACTGCACAACAAATGTGATCTTGTCAATTTATAAAAGGTAAAGGTTAAGATAAGAAAGAATAAAATATGTAAGTACTAATACTAAGAATAAGTACATGTACTAATCCTAACTAGGTATAAATTTTAAATACCTAGGTTTATAATGTGTTTATATTTTTTTAAATTCTAGGTCTTTTAATCAAGCTTTAATTTACGCAACAATAAGCACAATGGCACGATCAAATGGACTTTTAAACTTTGTACCTAAATATAAATTAGTTATTATTACCTACTCACTTAAAAGTTATACGATTCATACATTTTCTAATAGGGGTTTGTGCTCGGAATGATATGCCGTGATACACTCTCCTCATTTCAACTTCCTAGAATATATCCATATGGTTATGATTTACCTGGTATTTTCGACTTCGTAAAGAAATTGTTCTACATTGTTTTTGCATGTTTACCATTTATGCTCTTACAGGTAATAATATAATTTTTAGCTTCGCAATTCATTAGGTTTGTAATTTCTAACTAACAATACAAATATTTTTTTGCCCATTTATAAAGTGGTTTATAAAACAAAAATTTTGTTATGATCAAAATGGAGATTCACTATTTATAACATTACCACCCACCGATGTCAAAGTAAAATTTTGTCTTTCAAGTTTACCTTATGAATATATTCAAAGAAAAAATTGGAGCGTCGGTTTTCTACAGTAATTTATTTTTTTTCAAATATTTTACATTTACAAGCCTGTTAACTCGACTTACCTATATAATTTTTCAAAGGTATTTTCAAGTTAAACAAATTCCAAACTTTTTACTTGCTAGTCCTGTAATCATGATCTCACTTATTGAATGTTGGCCAAGATTTCGATCAGCGGTAAGTTAATACTCCGTATACTTTACAATGATTTTTAAAAGTAAACTCTAATATAAAATTCAAAATTGGATTTCTCATTCTTATTTAAAAATAGTTTATACATCTGTCTTCAAAATGGAAACCAGACTCATTTATTGAATTATCTTTCCCAACACATGGATTGTTTTTAACAATTTTCTCCCTATTTTGTGTGCATGTACAAGTAAGTTTTTATTTTTTTTCTATTCTGTCCGGTCTGTTTGATAAATAGGCAATATTGAAAATATTACATGCTCATTTTTAATTTTAGATCTCAACTCGAATGATATTCTCATCTTGTCCATATCTCTATATTTTTATTGCTAAGCGGATAAGAAGAGAACTTTATTTCTTACAAACTCGACAAATTCAATGGCCATCTTATACATTATTTATTCAGTCATGGTGCTTACTTTATTTCACAATTGGAAGTTTAGCATTTTCATTAGGCTTCCCTTGGACATAAACATTCGTTGATTTATCTACAAGCCTATCCTAACCCTAAAACCCTTAAATTTTATATATACGTACTCGTAAGTACTATAATATTAATACCAAGTACCTATTAGGAATTAGATCATAGTTCTGAATTAATAAATAAATGTTCTCTATTATATCACATAATGCAAATTTACAAGTATACGCACTTAGCTAATATGAAAAATGGGTCATTTATTTAACGAAAAAGTATCATATAAATCGCCAAATTATTGGTGCTAATCGATAGGAGATCGAAAATTGAGCAAAGAAATTGTAATAAATACCAAACCAAACGAGTAGTATTGTGTTTATTTATTTACTAATATTAATATTAATTCTAACTAAATAAACTTGGCTGATAAATAATTTGCATTTCAGGTTTCAGACATTGCTTAAAGAGAGCTCATTTTGCTCATTTCAGACGTCCTTATATAATGGATAGTGAACATTTTAGATGGAATTCCTTTTAAAGTGTTCTTGAATAATATCTAGGTATAATATACCTATATCTAATGTGCTATCAAGCTAAGCTACGATTTATTCATTATAAAGAGGTTCAAATATAGAATTTTTACTCTATCTTCCTCATATTTTCTTGATGGACTATTTGTAAAGGACAAAGGTCAAAATAGCTCCCAAATAAATAGGTAGGTGTAGGTATATAGGAAGTAGGTAGGGTACTAAAAAATCTGAACTGAAAATCAGTACATAACTACTTACCTTATTTTGCTTTACTAGGGCCCTAGGGCTAGGTTTACGAATTTATGAAATGAAGCAAAGCAAAAGTACCCTAGTGTTTTTATGATCGATGGTGCAAAATAAGATTTTTAGTAAGTACCTTGTTGATACTCTTTATTAGTTAGAAGTTAGAATTAGAAACTCTTTGAATTGTTGAGATTGAGTATTGAGTCGAGAAGTATTCATCAGATCAGACCATTCGATTCGAAATTTGAAATCTAGCTTGGCTTTTGAACACTGTAGGAGTCTTTTATAATAGAGTGATTTGAGATTTTGTTAATCCCTTAAGTATATGCATATATAATACCTATCTGTATCTGTATCTGTATTACCTACTTTTTTGACACCCGATTCTTGATCTCGATTTGTCATCCCTGAGTTTCACTCTTGATTCTTTTGATTTTATAGTTAGGTAGTTTGTAGATACCTATACAGATATATCAGTACATAGGTAATATATAACTAAAGCTAATCATTGGCTATACATAGGTTTTCACCATATTGATGTTGGTGTGGACATTAAATTATTATTATTGATTTAATTAAGGTATGTACTAGGGGATAAGTACTAACAATAAGTATAAACACATAATTATACATACACTAAGGTACTTACTACTTATTGGTTTGAAGAAACTATCAGTATGATACTGTACTATCAGTATGATACATAGTACATATAAGGTAGTATACCGAAGGTAGGTTTTATTTTTTATGATATCTATGATACCTATGTTATACTAATAACTCTAATAAGAGAAAATATTGCAAAATCATAGGAGTTCATTCGAATTTATTTTCAAGTAAAGTTTATGTTTACTAATCTAGTTTAAAGCCTTATATTCGTAAGGTAGATTATTATTAAGTACCATAATATATATGACTATATCATTCAAAAGATACCTGCAAGAGATTAGATTCTAAGGATCAAAAGTTATGAGTAGTAATTTTAATGATTAATTAGTCCGAGAAAAAGGAAGAGATTAAAATTTTTTTTTAACTTGAATAAATCATGCTTAAAGAATTAAGAAAATTACATATGATATGAGTATGAATCGAACCAATTTCATAGATATCAATAAAAAGTGTTTGTAATTTGTGTACTAAAACTAAAGGTACCCTACTGTTTACTTACTGGTATACTACTGATATAAAGGTAGGTAGGTAGTATAAAGGTAGGTAGGTACCTACGAGATTTGCCTATTTTTATATACCTATGAACTTATTTTTATATACCTATTGTGAGTAAGTACCACATGCATAAATGAAATGGTAATGTAATGCAAGTACCTCTAATCAACTCTAATGTGACTGCTACTGCTAGGACAAGTTAGGTGCTTTTTAGTGCTTATAAACTTAAGATACTTGAATCAAAATCAACATGCAAAATAAGCATATACTTATATGTACATTACAATAAAAAACGAACATTTTTGTCAGCTTTAATTTATCCTAGATCTTAAATCGATCATGTTTATATTGAATACGTACACGTTTAGCTAAATTGTACACAAACTAAATAAATTGTTTGTGTTTGCAAGGCATTGTGTGAACAATTAAAACTATTCAAAAAAGGTGTGGCTCGTCTAATATCCTCGTCATATTATATGCATGAATTGTGATTCCCTCTGATCCTGATTTGAGTTTATTGACAAGATAATGACTGATTGTATTTTTATTTATGGCAATATAATATCACATCACTCATCTTCAGTATGTAAATATATTTTAACACTCTTTTATTCCGAGTTTAGAATTTGACCATTCATTAGGCACACACTAATATATCTTACACTTACTAAATATGTATACTAGAATTCCCAAGTAGATGATCTTCTGAAATATGAAAACAGCTCAAAAATTCCCATTCTTTACCTTTAATTAACTCTTAAATAAAATCATCAACATAACCTTATTTCGCATTTGATCTATGAATATGTAATAAAAATGCCCTCAGTATAGTAGGGTTTAACTTGTACCTACTCGCTATCATTCTGAATATTTTTGTCTTCAAACAAAAAAGGTGCCGTGAACTGTAACCTGAATATCAAATCTCAAATCAATCTAATTACTAATTACCTATGTCATGAAATGAATTGTTAAATTGCATACCATCTAACTTGAAGAAAATATCCTCAAAATTAAAAAAGTACCCGCTAATTATACTTTTACGTTTAAGTATAAGTTTAATAAAATTACCCATAAAACCCTAGTAGTCTTATTTCATACTTAAAAGTATTTTAAAAATCTTTAAAAAAATATGTTCTTATATGCATTTAACTACGTTTTAAATACCTATTATCGTTTTCTTATACATAAATTTAAACTGCTCTGTGTCTCCTACGGAGTATTTGCAAACTTCGTTTAGAAGTCAGAAATGATAAATAAAAAATCATTGTTCCCCTTGTACTTTTAATTAATAATTTTACAAATGCTCTCCTATAATAATTTTAAGCAACAAGTTAAAAAATTGTACATAAGTAAACACTAAATATTAATTCGTATTTAAGTTAAGTTAATAATACTCCCTATCTCTTATGTAAGGCTCATTGTATGAGGTTTAAGTGATAATTTGTTACAAATATTTGAATGATTACAAATTATGAAATAAATCAACTTTATATATAAATGTTCTATGCATCTATTTATCTACTAGGTACATATTATATCAAATCCAGATCACTAATTATTACCAAATCCCATTCGCATATTTTTCGTTTAAAAAATCAAAGTAGTCTGCCGTAGTTCATGTCGAGATGCATTTTCAGAAAGTTTTTTTAAAATTATACACGTACCACTAATAATTAATTCAATTGCAACTTATACCACTAATAATAATTTTCTAAATAAATCACTGATAGTAGGTACATTTCAAAAACATTTCCTATATTCCAGTTCCAGAAAATAATTCAGAGTAAAAATAATCCATAAAAACTAAAATTACTTACATTAGGTATTATAGGCATGTATTATACCGTTTACCATTTAAGTACCTACCATATTCTAAAAATTGTACTGTTAAATATCCGTGCCTAAAAAGTCTAGTAGGTATATCTTTTTCTGCCATTCTTCTGTGTTTTGAAGGAGAATAATTTTCGAAAATACTTCGTAAACTTACCCTTAAATATCAATCAAAGTTCTAAGAAAATGGAAAACGCGAATTCAAATCAAATTCAAATTCAAAATCAAAAATATGTTTATATTTACCCCATGGCCATGATGTTTGAACCTGACAAGACAACCAATGAATATGAATGACTACCCTACCTAAAGTTTAAAGTTAAAGTAAATAAAATTTGATGTTTTAGTTTAAGTTTTGCCATCATTAAGTATGTATTCGTTTGGAATAAATTTAGGGTCTTCTACATATTTTAGAGAGTTAATTGAAATGAAATACACTCGTACGATAATACATTATACTCGTAAACTGTACATATATGCAAAATAATATCTTATCAAAATTTTCATTTATAAAGATATATATATATAATATAAGTACTTAGTCCTAACAGTAATTGATATCTGATAGAAAATGGTCATAATTCTTAAATGCGATAATTGTCAAAAGAAAAGACATTTATTGTGATAGGAGGAAATAAAAATGTAATGTAAAAATGAAAAAGTATTAATTTTCAAACTAATGGATCAGTGCGTAGGTATAGGCATTTAAAATAGGTAGTGAATATTTTATGATTTTATAGTAATCCTTTAAAATCATAATACCCTGTGGTTTAACCAACATAATATATCTATTTTAATTTTACTATTATTGAGCTGTGACCAATTATAGTAGTAATAGTATATGGTAAGTAATATAATTTAAGTAATAATAAAGTGTAAAAATCGGGGATTTAATTGCTAATAATAAAGTTATCTTTATAAGATATTTAAGGGGGATATTAAATATCACAAGTATATTCAAGCAGTTTAGATTTGGAAAAGGTAAATGTGACAGAATCAGTAGAATAGAATTAGAAATAGGAACAGAATTAGAAATAGAAAAGGATATATTCCAATCCAAGTGTTGCAAAAAAGAAAGTGAGAACATTAAAGGTTGTTCTAGTAAAATAAGCAATTATTATTTTTTATTTTTGTTCGAAAGTTCGTTGAATAACCATTTAATTTTAAACCTAATAGATTAGATAGCTAGGTAGGTAGGTAAGGTATGTATTTATTATCTTATTCTGATTATGCATATGAAAAATTAAAATATCAATATGCCTTTTAAATGACTAATCTAATAACTGTTAATAATAGAAGCAATAATTACTTTTACTTTTTTCTAATATCTACTCCATTTATCGTTATTGGATAGTATTATGTAGGTATATGTATTATGTACCCTAATACTAGGTATATCAAAAATGTGAGAAATTTTTTATAATCTCACATGGGAACATTTTTGAGTGTATACGAGGAGTTGCATAATGAGACCATTTATATATAAGATCAGATTTGAAAGAGCGATTCTTATTCATATGCATATTGAATAGGGAAAAAATATTCAAAGGCATCTGAAGCCTAGCGTAATCTTCATTAATACCTACTAGTACATAGATATATATGCTTTAACAAGGTATTTTTGGAGAAATAAGCGTCGGAGGGATAATCTAAATTCGACAAGAACTATTCTAAACTTAATAAATGTATCGTAATTAAGTAAGTGCAGATCTAATTCACTCGATTTCTCAAATTCCCATGTTAAAGCATAAAATACACGAGTTTTTTAGTGAGCCGTCGCTTCAAATGTACATAAGGACATTTTTATTGTATGCTTTAATAATATTGTTCGACCTTTTCATTTTTGACAAAAATAATGCCATATTCAATGTACCTACTCTACATTTCGATCACTCAAACTCAAACCTTTATACGGTTTCATAATTTTAACTTTTCGTATACGATACTAAAGCATCCAAAAATGTTCCATTGTCGTCAGCTCATTCCATTTCCTTCGTTTTGAATTGAAGGAAAAAATATTTTTTGATCCTTAGTTTAAGTATACCTACCATATAATATATTCGTTAACTACCATAAATGAAATGGAAACAGTGATCAACTTAATTCCACTTGACTTGATTAAAAAATATGAATGATGGTCAATTTTAATAATATCCTTAGGAATTTTTATATTCCAAAGGCAAAGGTATATCAATTAAAAATAAAATAGCCAATCGAACTACGCTGATACTACTCGTATATATCTTATATTATACATGTACTTACATAAAATAATAAGGTAGATTTAGATTTCCTTTCGATTTCGAATGAGATAATTAGGATTTGGATTATTAATGCTAATATCTGTAATAAAAAATAACATGAAATTTTGAACTAATAATTGTAGATACCTGCTTATAAATCATATTATCTATTAAATCACAAATTTGATAGGTATAGGTACTTATGTAGTATTAATAAAAGTGTCCTTCTACTTTTTACTTCTACAGTATTATACCTACCTATATCCTAATCCTATATCGTTTTCTGTATATATCCTGAATTATATTCTTCGATGGGCATTTTTTGTTTGGAGTTTTAGGATTTTAGAAATTAAAATCACTTTTTTATGTCACTCATTTCACTTTCCATTCCCAATTCCCATCTCGATCATAAGGAATTCCATTGTCATAAAATTCAAGACAGAAGTAGACATTTTTTTAATTCTTTATTCTTGACCCTTTAAACTAGTATTAAAGGACAATACAATTATTTTCTTCTGCGTCCTCAAGCTGAATAGAAAGCTTGTACAGATAATTAACTCTTAAACTTATAAGAAATCTATAAGAAGTATTTATCTTATGGTCAGTCGATATTAGTAGGTATCATAATTTCAAGCTTATAAAAATATTTTTAGAGTTAATTTATAATTAGGTATCATTTGCAAAAATACTTATTAGAATTCATTCATTTACAGAATATATTTATGTAAGTATATCATAGTTAAGTGATCTTGTATTTGCACGTAAAATATGAAATTTGCATACAGATACAGACTAATACTTTTTACATAGTACCTATGTATTTGTCGAGCTTAAAATTGAGTGATTTATACAATCATCACTATTTTGTTATTAGTCAGGAAAATTGACACTTGTCCCTTTTAGGCTTATCTTAAATCTTAAATCTTAAATCTAATTCTCATCTCTACTATAGGTAAGGTACTAAGGAAGATTAAAGTTTTCTTATCTCACTTTTTTGAAACCAAACTTTTATGAAATGCTTCAATTTAAAATTAGTACGGATACCTACTTAATACATTTATGCCATAATATTTTGAATTTGATTTGTTTTAAAAAACAAACCTTTGTTTTGGTATTTCTTTACAATCCAACCAACTAATTTTTATTTTCATTTCAAAAAATTACAATAGTTGTATTACAATTTTATTACATCGTAATTTGAATAAATTTGAATTGGCTCAGTCGGTACGGTACTTACCATTACAGGATAGAGGAATTTTAATTCTTAACCTATTCTTGTCCTAGTAAGTACTACCGACCTAGTATTTACTAGTATAAATAGTAAGTATATTTTAAAATTAAATCATTCATTGTAGTTATAAGTTATTAGGGTTTTTGATAAAAAAAACTTTAAAAAAAATCGCTATTAAGATATTATAGGATAAGAGCGTATATACTTTTAGGCAAGTGTAATAAATAATAATAACTTTTTCTTTTTTGTTAGATAAAGTATGTAACTTGTAGTAGGTAATATACATACTCGCATTTTAGCTATATCTATCTAATATTTATAATTTTCTGCTACTTTTTTAATTTAATTTAATTTAATTTAATTTAATTTAATATAATGCTACTTGGGAGAGTAAGATATATTAGCATAGATTAGAAATAGAAGTGTAGATTTATTAAAACATTTTAATAAATTATATTTTTACCTAATAAAAATGTGGGTTATTTTAATAAAGAGGATTAACCGTAATAATCATCAATAAAACTCGAACGAAAATGAAAAGATTATTATTAATTCATTTTAGAAATTAATTTTTTTTCTATTATTTTAATAACCATACATTTAAGTAGTACCCTACTTAAGTTTTTTTGTTACTATACTTAAGATTAGTCTTTTGTAAGTACATACATAATGGTACATAGTTGGTATTATTAGGCATTAGATATTAAGTATTAAGTATAATATGCATAATTGGTAATTATTCTTATACGATTACCGAAAGTGTAGTAGGTAGGTAGGTATGGATTTTTGTAGGATTTAAATGCAGTATACTGCTAATACAAAAAAATAATAAAAGCGAGCAAATGCAAAATAATATTTATCTTTTTTTATTATGCAAAGTAAACATAACCATAAACATGGATTTTAAATAATTTTGGTTTTAAAAAATAAACCATTTTTTTGCGGAAATGTTTATTTTTGACGTTTTGTTTAATTTAATGGCTCCTTTCCTCTAAATATCTTTACTTTCAACTAATATAAACCTTCTAATATAAACTAATATAGACGAATTTTCACTTTTTTTCGATGTTTATCAATTGACAAATAAAAAAAGTAAACCTAAATTATACATAACACGTTATTAAAAATACTAGTTTGTATAAAAATAACATCTACCTATTTTAGGTAATATACTATCACTATCTTATACTTCTATATAACTCGAGCAAATGCATCAATTTCTTACCTATGGTTTAATCATGCCTATACTTATTTCAAATAGAGTCAAAGAGTTAAATAAAGTAAACATTCCAAACAAAATAAAAATATTCTCAAAAACTCTCCATTTCATTGTTATGAAAATTTAATGTAAGCCAATTTAATCACGTTTCTGTACATTTTATTATGACAGTACATATGCCATTCATCCATTTCACTGAATTAAAGAAAGAGAAAACGCGAGCAATACGAGCATCAAAATGTACTTAATATTTTCATTTAATATCTATTATGAGCATTTAAGATATTCAACTAATTTGACACATCACCTTATCTTCACACAACAATATTAGCACTTTACAATCCATTCCAAATCTCCATCCATTCATCCATCCATATATGAACAAGATATATCAATTTAAATCGAATTTTTTTCAGAAATGAGATAAAAAATTTAATAGTTTTTCTAATGTAAATGGTTATACAAGAATAGCCCAAGGGAAGTGGTAGTATATTTGTATGTACTAATCTAATAATGTAAGTACTTGCTACTTACCTAGGTAAAATAGAGGCTTCTGAATCTTCAAAGTATATTTTAATATACTCATAATATCTATCTATGTATGTATGAACAAAACTTGCATCAAATTAAATGCAAATATCTCACATGTAAATATGCATGTAGGTAGAACGTACAGGGAGATAAATTTGAGAGATAGGAAAAGATGTGTTTTATGCCTGCTTGATATTTGAATGGATTTATCTTTTTTTAATACCTCTCTCTCTCTCTCTTTCTCGTAAAATAAAATAAACCCTTACTAATGTATATGCTTAATCCTTAGTATGTCATCTCAAATCTTGAATCTCTGCATGATGTTCTTATTGTTGTACTTACACATATTAGGTATAAGTTAAGGTACTGATAGTACTGGCCATTCACTTTAATTTACTGGCCTAAAATTAAAATCCCTTGCTATAACATAACATCCACTTCGTAGCTTAGCGTTGGTATATAAATACCTGGGACTTGATTATTTACACTATCAGTCTCATCAACTAAACCGCAAATAAAGAGACAGACATACGAAGGAGGCAGGAAATTTGAGAAGAAATAAAAAAGACGCTTTTCTGCCATCAAGTTTCAATTTCAATTTCAATTAATCCTTTATGAGCAGAGTTTTAGGGGTAAAAGTGCCTTTAATAAAACTTATCCAATTAAAATAAAAGTCCCCCGAGGTAGAACAATCTTCTATTTCTTTCTTGAATAATAAATAGGATATTTTTGAAGAAATTCTATAGACCTAGACTTTGACATTTATTTTTTGATTGTAAAAGTCTATCCTTTCTTTATTTACCCCAAATACTGATATACCATAAATAACTGATAGTAGTAAAGTAAGGTGTAATACAATTTAAAGTTTAACCTCTTGAAAGTGAAAAAGTTTCAAAATGAGGATTTGTTGTGTATCATTTGTATTTGTTTTGTGTTACGTAGTTATAAGTGTGGTTTCAGGTGGTCGACATCACACTAATTTTCACCACCACCAACATCAACTTTTGCAACAGGCTTCGGCTCAACAGGTTAATTGCACTCATTTTATTCCCAGAGTAATTCATTTATTTACTTTTCATTTTATGCCTTATAATATGCATAATAGAACCTTTATCTTTAAAAAAAGTATCTATTTACGACAGACTCGTTTTGCTTATTTTTTAATCATTTCTTCAAGGTCAATTTTCAATAATGACATCCGGAGAATGAACCCTTGAATGATATAAGAAATTCATAATTTAAGATGTATACCTACCTATATGATTTATACTACATGCAATTTAAAGCCATGCAATCTCATAAAGCTCACCACATTATATGTAGTATAAAATGAAAGTACAAGGGAGAGTACAGAATTGCAACTGGTCGGACCATTGAATAAGATAATAAAAATGTCTTTTCATAATTACCTAAAGCATAAAGCTAATTATATTTATTGTGATATCAATTACCTATCAATTACTATTTAGGAAAATAGTTTTAAATCTTACATTAATTATTTTTTGCTCTAAAGATAAATAGTTAAACTAAACTATTAAACAATATAAGTGAAAAATGTTTAAGATGGGGGAATACTATAAGTAGGGTACCTACGGTGCGGTACTTAAATAGTAGTAGTAGTAATGTAAAATGCAAATGCACTTATGATTAGCATTGTATATTTTATCTAGAGTATCCGTACCTATACCACCTTTATGTACTTGAAGTGAATGAAATTAAGGGACCATTTTTTCCTCCAGCTATTTATGGGATGCAATTTCTTATCAAACTACAAAATATCTGTTGTATTCTGAATCAAGAAACCCCAATAACTTAAAACACATAGGTAGTGCCAGTGCCCTACATATATGCCAATCCTCTGAATACAAAGGCTGGCACAATTCTATAAGAAATATCCAGCTCAAATTCCAACCTGTGGAAGAGATAAATTAGGTTTTCGGTTTTATATTGAAAATAAAAAGGAATCTTTTCCACTATCTCTTAAGTCCCAGTCGAACTAATCAATAGGGTAGCGAGGGAGATATGTTTTATCCATCGATCCTATACCAAATCTCAAATCACTAACAATTATGATTTCTAAACTAAAATTTACATCAATTTGTTAAAACACATATACAGAGTAATATTACTATTCTATTGTCAAAGACATAATAGATACCCTGTTAAATAAGATGATGGATAGATGAGCTGAAAATGTAATGCGAATAATGACAATTTTTTATTTTAATTGAATTTTTCCAGCCTGTAGTTGGTTACAATTATCCGGTTCCACAGGCAGTGAGCACAGAAGTCCGTCCTCAGCAGGTTATTAAAATTCAGCCGCAAAGTGTTCACAAACAATCGTCCGTGATTCACCAAGTACAGTCTGCCTCTGCTCAGCAACAATCTGTTCAAAAGGTAGAGTTAAGTAAAAAGTTATTAAAATATAATTAATTAAGGTTTCTTTGAATCTTTTTTGTTCATTATCATATTCCTACTAATATCAATTACTCGTATAACATTAGTATAGCAAAGACAAATTTAGAGATTCTTGGATTTCTGAAAAACTTTGTAGAGGGATTTCGGATTTCATCAATCTTTAATTATCTATACTTAATTAATATACTAACAGTATATCCGAAGTTATATCTTATACCTTAGGTAATACATATATTAGGTACCTATATATTTCAATACCTTATAATAATAGGTAACTTATAAGATAAATAAGTAGGTGTATACTTACTAATAAAAATTGTCTCCCTACTACCTAACTTTAACTACCTATGATCTTGGATGCAAAAGTATGTATTATCCGTATTTAACTTTTAGTTCCAAAAATTTTTCATCTCATCTTTCGGAAAATTACTGTAGATAATAGAGAAGATAAATTAGGTATAAATATCAAAATCAAACGATCAATGTGCAGTGCATAATTCATATACTGATAAAATAAAAGCAAGATCTTTTTTATGTACATAATACCTAGTACATATATTATACCTACCCAAATGAAATAAAATTACAGAAAAAATGAAAGAAACAAATACCTAATACGAGTATATAGGCACATGCATAGGTAAAAAATATTCTAGAAAATTCAATTTTAGATTTGGTTTCTAAAGGTGGGATAATGTAGTTTAAAAAATGTTAAATTGATCAAATGAAAGGATTTTATGTAGGTTTTTTTGTCAGATATTTTTTGTATATCAAAGTCAGAATATTCTTTAATAAAAGGAAGTTTACCTAAAATTGATAAAAAAAAGTTCAATTTAAGAAATTCGATTTATAAGCTGGCATTTTCAATATTTGATTTTAGAAAAGTTTAACATTCTTCTCAAGGCATTGCATATTATATGTATGGATATATATGTATGTATGTATGTCATTGTAGTCTCAGATGAAATTTTTTTTTATTATTGATAGGGTTGGTAGTTGGTAGGTAAGTAGATAGGTAGGTAATAATAATATTTTTCAAAAAGTTTTTTCTCAAAATTCAGAAGAATATACACATCATAGGTAAATGAGATTAGATGTATATTTAGACATCAGACAGGCATATTCTCCATATTCAATTTATGTGGCTTCTCTTATTATAATACTTAAGTAGGGTGCCTACATTATAACTTTTTTGATATGATTAAAATGGCTTCAAATAACTTATCCATAACGTACTTACTACCTACCTTACAAGTAGCTGATTGTACACATGGCAGTAGTTGGCATGAATACTTACCACTACTTATAACACAGTGTAGATTTTTATTTTTATTTCCTAATTTTCCTATTCTTCATATAGGAATTAAGAGCAACAAACAATATAGGTACATATTTATATAAAATATTTAAAACTAATACTTACCTATCTATAGTACGCATCTTCCCATTTATTTATAGATCTACCACCAAATCATTTTCATAACACAAATCACATATGAAAAACCCAGGTACTAAATTATATGGAGTAAGTAGGTAGTTACCTATAAGTTATAAGAGTCCTTGAGAACAATATAGCTTTTTAATTTTGATAAATTGAATTTTAGTAACTTTGAATTTTCAAATTTCATAAAGAATATTTACATTTACATTTACCCTACTATCCATTTAAAATTCTAATATAGGTAACAGGAATTGTCTACATATTTTGGGATTAAATCTCTTTTACTCGTAATTTATAAAATTATAAAATACATATATCCAAATGCGAAATACTCTGACTCTGACTAAGCTCTTTACATTTAAGTCGACACCTTCGCCTACGCCAATTAATAGAATGACTAGCTAGCATTACATATAAATAAGTAATCGAATTTCAGAAAGTTCTAAAGAAAATTGTCAATTTCATTTTGGCAATAAAAAATGACATTTTAAAATTAATAATTAGAAAAATTGCTCTGTATATCATAATATAGCATGATAAATTTTTATTCCTATGTATAGTAGGTAGTAGATACTAAATAAATTTTGATTCGAATAATTTTCATTTGTTTATTTGTGCCGAGTAAAACATAATACTTATACATTTAAAGTAATGAATACCAAATCACACTAGATATGATATAAGAGAATATATTGCAGTTTTTCAAGTTAAAAATCGTATTAACCATAAGTACTTATTGATACCTACAAAGATATTGCATACAATGAGACACAATGATCAAAAATATAGTTAAACTTTTCCTTGCATATGTATTTATTTGTATCCGTTGGTTAGGTATAGTCATAGTATATTTGAACAAATCTAAGGATAAGTATAAATACTTATAAATTGTAAATACGAGTATGTATTAATGTATGAATTCTCATTAAAGTTTATTTTTAAAACTCAATTAGATAAATATAGATTTTTATAGTCTATAAATATCTGCCAGACTGATTCATTAATACAAAATATTCATAAATCCTAAATGCTTTCATTAAAAAAGTAGTTTATTTTATCAAATTACTAGACTAATACTTATCTTTAATAGCACGTTAGGTATATGGAAAGTACCTACAGCTACAGACAAGCTGTAACTTGTATAAAATATGAGTATATTTATAGCTATAAAATTTGAAATCATGCTGACATTGAAATTGGAAATTTCGATTTTCCAATTTTGCCCTTTATGGACCGGACGGATATTGAAGAATCGAACCAGAACCAGTAGGTAGTAAAGTATAGAAACAGTAGTAGAAACAATTTAAAATTTTATTTCCTAAAATAAATAATTCTGATTACAACCATACAACATTTAAAATGCTTGTATCAGTATAGATACCTATTACATATACAAGTTTTATTTATAAGTTTTTCAAAAAATTTAAAACAATTTCAAAAATATTAGTAGGGTGCATACGAGTATAGACTTTACAATTACAAATAATATAGGCTAGACATTAATAAATATTCACTTATGAAAGTTTTATAAACTTTAGAATTTATAGTTTATACAGAGAAGGTAGGTACGAGCACTATAAACTACCTATATTATTTATTTATAAAATGAATAAATAAATATCAAAGAACTGCTTTTTAGATTTTTGAAATTTCATTACCTGTCCGAGACACTTTTTTCTATCTTTCATCTTAATCATTTTCCAGACTTTTTCTATACTTTTATACTACACTACCTACATTATAGTCAAATTTAATTTGCATTTTTATATCTAGAGTTTAACGTATATAGGACTAACTACATACCTACATTTAATTTTTCTCCCAATATAAATATCTAACTCCTACGCATTTTCATATTTTATACTTATCATACATCTTCAATCACTTTAACTCATTCACTATAAAAGTTAAAGAATTATTACGGATATGTAGTATAGTACGTATAGTATATTAGGACTCTTATCATTTACCTCTAAGAATAAGAAAAGAAACCTTATACCTATAAGTACCATATATAGGTACTTTATATCAAGTTTAAACTCAAGAAAGTTATAACTTAAACTTACCCTATCTTCTATTTTGAGTTTATAATTGACAT
>JAQIXA010000546.1:0-40377 GCA_034699045.1 Nanhermannia cf. coronata Gr-Ori-00579
CCTACCTAAATCAAAATCCAAAATTTTGTCAAAATTCTCAACTTATGAGATTTTTAATATGCAATTTTTTGACAAAACGACGAGAATTGGTCAGATTGAAGCTATTTTAAAGTCTAAAGTAGTTAAAAATTTTTTATTAAAAATCAGTTTATCGGCAATATATTTGTATAAATCAGTGCCATTTTCGAAAAACACCTTAAGGCTCGAAATTTTGACTAAATTTTGACTAAATCTGACCAATTCTCGTCAATTTAGTCAAAAATTGCGTATTAAAAATCTCAAAAGTTGAGAATTTTGACAAAATTTTAAATTTTGGTTTAGGTAGGATTTCGGTCGGTAGGATTTTTTTTCGGTAGGGTTTTGGTATGTTAGGATTTTGGAAGATAGGATTTTGTCCGCGATCCGTATCAGTAGTATATAGGTACCCTACCTATGTACCTATAGCTTACTTTAAGTTTAAGTTACGATCGTGTAAGGGATTTTTCCTACTTTTAAGGGCATTCTTGAAGGTTTAAAATCTCCCCTTTTCCCCAAATTATTACAAAAAAATTGTTGCAAAGTATTATTTGAATTTTCTGGTACATAGTAGTATTACATGTACATACTACTGATAGTACATGTAAATAATGTGTATTTATGTTGTGAGATAAGTTGGGTCGACACAATGATAGGAATTCTTAAACCCTGTGTTGTATAAAAATCCATTCAAACTTGGCCAATTTATTTGCACAAATAAATATACTATCTTGTTAAGTATTCAAGGGGAAAAACAGCTTTTTTTTTTGATTATAAATTTTGAAAGTATCTAAAAAGAGCAAAGTTCAAGTTTCAAATGACAAATATCAAAAGCTGAATTGTCTACAATTACAATACACAGTAGTTTATACTCGAATGCATTGATAAATTGTTAGAAAAAAAGTTTATAAATTGTTAAAAAGTAAATTTTTTCATAATTTTTAATAAAATACTCGTATCTATTGATAATTTTACGCAGAGATTTTTAAGAGATACTATATCTCTTGAACTTAAAAATATCTATTAAATGTTTTGATATTTTTGTCATTTTTTGAATGACAAAAAAGGCGTTTTGATAAGCGAAAAATAGTCATTTAAATGGTAAAATATACTTACTTACTACGAGCATCAGTAGCACAAATATGTTAATGAAGACAATTGTAATTATTTTAGTCGGCAGTTGGTTCAAAATTCAAAATTAAACCTGCTAGATCTGGGATTGACCTACAAATTGAAATACACTAATGGTCTATATTTTTAAATATTTGTTTATATTTTGTATTTATAATTTCTATTATAAATTGCTCTTATTATGCTTAAAGATATCAATAATTATTTACTCTTACTGATACTTATTACTTGCAAAGTTATAAGATAAGGTAATGTATAAAAAGACACAAAATTTGTAATATTACTTACAGTACCTATATTAGTATATATCACTTAAAAATTTCAAAAATTTTCAAAAAGATAGTAGTTTAGACTTTTAGACAAAATTCAAAGTTTTGAAACTAGCTTTAAAAATTTATATATTTATAATATTATGTAACATGCCTTAAACTTGAATAATTCTGCAATACTTTGTGATTAGTATTCTAAGTTAACAATTATTCTTATAACTCTATTTATATTTTTATACTAAAAGTGTTACACTGCTTTTATGCGTAGTATTGACAAAAATAGTGTTTTTTTCTGGCACAAAAAATCACCCTAACATGACGACCAATGTGTCAAAAATTCCTGTTTTTTTTCTCCATTTAACTTATGTTCTACTAGATACGAGTACTAGATACTTATTAAGCTTACCTACTTATTATATTTTTATCAAATTATGGTCTTTTGTCATATGATAAATACAAGCTTTTACAAGACAGGTTTATAACTTGTTGTTGTTGTTGGAGGATTTTTACCCAAATTCAATTCACTTTATTTTCTTTTTTTGGTATATCTCTTTTGTTGTTGAGATTTGAAAAATTATTTTTCGACTCATGTGTACTTATCTGTATGTAAAGAAAGGATCAAGAAAAGTGAAAGATATTATCCTAAAAAATAAAAATAGAATAAAAGAACTTTAGAAATAGAGAAAGAAAGAAAGAGAAAAGTTCAATCTGAGATCTGAATCTGATTCTTAGAATATCTCTAATACTTTTTGCATTTAATACAACTGCTGATATAGTCAAGTACTTGTACCCTAACATACTAGCTGTATCTGTAGTATCTGTGTGTATTTAAGTATATCGACCATTTATTTCTTCTACATACGTTCAAGAGATAAGTTATGCGAAAAGTTGACTATATATCTGGAAGAGTATAAAATAAAATGAGGATATGGTCCATATTATAAAGTAGTCAGTTATATACATAAGTATTATAGTAGGGTATGTAAAATGAGAATTGAAACTGGAACTCGAAAAGCGATTGGAATATCTTAAAAATATTATCCTTTCCCTATTACTTACTACAGATACTGACAGTATAGACTGTACTGTCTAAAGCCAATATACTCAAATTGCATAGTCAAGTACCCAAAATAGTGCAAAAAAATCCTTTTTAGACTTATCCTTAGATAGAATACCAAAGTATATGTACATATTGTACTAAATATTCTACTAGACTAACTTGACTGATAGAAATTTTACTGTTTTATGTTAAGCACTGAGATTGTCCCATATTTGTGAACATCTAGAGAAAAATGGTCATACTTATTTATCACATCATATATCCTACTTATACTGGTTCTAGGAAACTAGGAAGTATTAGTAGTAAAGTTTTCAAATTAGATCTTTATCATTTTAATCTGGTTAAAAGCCACTTCCTTGAAATTGCTACATTACATAGCTAATATATTTATGTAGGTAATTCAATTATACGGAGATTTTGAAATAAAAATATCGAAATTTTCGCTTATAATTATTGGCAAAAGTAGCATTAACAGAAATCTATAGTGAAAATTGACATTCTGGTAATTTTGATAGACTCATTTATGTTTTCAGAATTTGATTGAAATGAACATTGGAATCAAGATTTTTAATTAGTTTTGATAGAATTATTTTCAAAAAAAGTCAATAGCCCAAGACTTTCTCTCATACTCAGAATCAGTTTTGAAGTTTCTCGATTGAATTTTTGAGTAGTTTCGAAAGTCAATTTGGATCCATTTTCCTCCGGACTTTCAGTCCACAAGTTAAGTAGTTCTTACCTAGTTAAACTAGGTAAGAGTATACGAAACCTAATAAGGTACAAGATACTAGTACTATAATAGCACTACTCGTAGGACTCATATGCAGTTTATAGTTTATAATGATTGTGTTGTGTGAACTGAATTGAGATTCAGATCTTTTCTCTTTCTATTTCTATTTGAAATTTCTTATCATCGTTAGTCAGCCGAAGTAGAGAAAGTTAAAGTGAAAATAAAGTAAAATGAAATGAAATGAGTATATGCAGAACAAACCGAACAAATAGTACACTTAAACAACCATAGAATCATAGGTAGTAGTATTCTAAAATTTAAAATATACCAGAGTAGTCAAATTCGAACTCAGTTTTTGACGAACGGAAGAGAAAAATCTCTAAAATATACTCCTATAATATACTAGTACTGCCAGTATAAGAAACTAGTGTTATTCCCAAAGGTTGGCACAGTTAGTCGAAAAACTTGTGTTTAAATTAAATTGCTTTCTCCTTCTCATTTCTCGAGCAAACCTTTCTCTTCAATGAATTTCCTCATTTGACAATGTACCCTAGTAATGTACCAAGTACCATACAGAATACTACCAGTAATACATAGGGTAGAAGAACTCTTTAAAATCTTTTTTTTTTTGATATAAAATTGTGCCCCCTATTTGCCCTAGATTGTTCAAGAATCCTTGAAATTCCAAGCAAAAAGAGTTTTAGAGTATATCTCTATCATTTTTAAAACTTTTGGAAATATGCAAACATAAGTGATTCACATGTCTCATGTCATGCATATGCAAAATGCAAATATCAGAATTCAGAATCACACTACTGATACTTGAGCACTTGAATATTCGTAGGAACCCTTTTTTTAATCTAAAGGAGACGTTTATTTGTCCCATGTGTTGGAATTTAAATTTTTTCAACTAATGCCTTATACTTGTGTAAATTTACTTGGAAAATTTTGAACTCGAATGTAATACTGACAAAATAATAAATTGCAAAATATAAAGTACCTAGAAAAAATAGACACCTAGATCTAAATTATTAATTCTTATATAATTTTGAACCAGATTCAGCATACTCTTGCATAATAAAAAAATTTGAAATTAAGCCTTATCAACAAATTGCACCTATATATTTTGACCTAGAGAGTGTCAAAAATTACCTTAAAAAATGACAAAATTATTTATGACTATTTGACCAAATTCAGTTAAAGGCTATTTGAATATTTAAATAAAAATTTGAAAATTTGAGTTAAAATTAAAATTTGTCTATAAATTGAAAACTTAGTTTGACATTTTTGGGCTGTGACCCATTGACAATAAATCGGCTATTGACAAGCACTTGAATCTGGGTACACATTTTTTTGCTGGTGCAAAAAGTAAAATATTTGCCCAAAGTCAAAATATTGATATTCAAGTCTATCTATCTCTTTTTTGCTTTAAAATGTTTACATGCTTAGGACTCTGCTTTCCCATAACTTGTGAATTCATACTTTTCCTCGTACATGTGTCATACTAGTAGTAATAATACCTTTACTAGTAGTAGATACTGATAGTTCTGATAGTAGTAGGGTACCATGGAGAAATACATATTTGGTCAAATACTGATAGCTGTAATACATTTGGGTAAAAGTGAATCCGAGGATTTTTCTCTTGGTCTTGGAGAGTTGAGTTTTTTTTGCGAGAATTTGGAAACTGCGTGAACGTGAGTCTTGAAAGTTGTTGAAGAAAACTTTATGGTGCTTTTCTGGTGCTTTATAAATGTATGTAAGTATGTATGTATAATGTAGTAGTACTTATACTTTGTATGTAGGTATGTAGGTTATGTATGTATGTAGATAGGTATATCCTAAAAGTATTTCAGAAGTAGTTATGATAATAGTTTTTTTTCTCATGATAGTATTTGATGCAGTATTTCTACTCATGGATTTCCGCAGCCACTAATATGGGATTGTCTCATTTGTCTCAAATGATTTGGGCTGTGATTTCCAGGACCAGAAGAATAATTCATTGGATGATGACGATGTGCTGGTGAATTATTTCTTGAGTCTGATCGATCCAAGGCAGAATGGGACAGATCATTGTGGTAGCAAAATAACACACTTAGGTAGAACAGATAGAGGATTGTATTGAAAATTAGAGGTACAGTTGTACCATATGGGTATAGAAAAACGGCTTCCGGTAATATTGGATTTAACATCTGAAATAAAAAATCACCAAGAAAAAAATCAAGAATAGAAAAATTCATTAAAATCCTATGTACTAGATATCAGTAGATATATGGAATGAGAACAATGGTCAAGTCATTTGGACTACATTGTTCTCTTTTCGGTGATAAAATGACTTTGACATTGGCCCTGACAAAGACAGATATATGGACTATATTTATTTGTACTGGATATTTTAAAATACAGAATAGTCTAGACTACTAGTGGTTTTTTTTGTAACTTACAATATTAAAAAACATTTTGGTATATCGGAAAACCATGAGCAGGAATAATAGGTAAGCCCCGGCTTTTATCAGTGTAGCACTTTCCTGTAAAAAAAATCAGAGAAAAAAAACGAGTCAGACAATGGTTAAATATAAATTTAGATTGATATCGGAGACTTTTTTTGCATTTAAATCGATTAATGGTAGAAAGTAGCCAAATTCAAAATGTCACAATAGAAAACTAAAGTACTTGAATATCTGTTCTATATAGCATTATATTATATGCTCAGTAGACTGATCCTGAGTAGCCCAACAAGTAAACTTTAACCAAATTTCAAATTTTTTTGTTATTTTGAAAAGCTCGTAGACATTTTTACGACCTCGTAATAAGCTGGTATAAAAAATGAATAAATGTAAGAAAAAAATTCAATTTCATCTCGTCTATAAAATTTACAAGATTGAATGTGGCTTTAAAAAAATTCTTTACGATCATTGACAAGTAAATATTTTCAATAAACTTTTCAATAAATTTTGACAAAAAAAATTTATGATTAAATGTCGTTTCATGTCCATGTCCATGTACATAACATGACAGAAATTAGATAAGGGATCACAATTATTGACATTTTACGCATAGCGTAGGGTACTCGTATCATACCAGTAGTTTATATCACAGTTAACAGAATCAGCTTATTCTAATCAAAATCTTTTATTTTATGACAAAGATTTTGATCTAAAATTCATTTTTAAATAATTAGATAGATACAGAATAATATCTAATTTTGCAATAAAAATTTGATACTTTTGCTTTTGGGACTATACGAGTTGTTCTACGAATTCAAAATAAAATCAAGAACCAGATCATCATGATAACACTACAGAGTCAAGAATACAAATTGCATTCTGTCAATGGCACTCGCATTGGCATTTCGACATTCTGTATAAATGGTCACTCATTAATCCGGTTCTACATTACTAAACACATGTACAGTTGGATCACTCTATAAGATGCCTTTATAATCAAAATTTCTCTCTAAATATTAAGCCAAATAAACCTCGTTTTTGGAAATCTATTTAGAAAACTGAGGTTTCAAAAATCTCTTGAATGATCCTAATGTATTTTTTCAAGGAAGAGTTTTACAAATACCTTTTTTTTATTATCATAAATGTCTAATCCTCAGTGTATTTCTTATTAAAATAAAAATTTTAACGCTTATTCCAATAATTGTATAATGTTATAAATGTATCAGTTTTACAGTCTACATTTTATTAAAACTTTCTTTTTTTACTCAATTTAATCTGTACATTTGCATTATGACAAAGTACTTGTGTAGTTCTACCTTATTTATCTTATCTTACCTCATCTGTTCCTCGGAATACTAAGAATGCACTCGTAAAGTACAGGATTACATATATAAAGGCCAGCACCGAGACTGTGGGCTCTGAAAGTCAAAGAAAAAACCAGAAAAAAAAATCAGATAACACTTACCAACATTTTTATCTCAACTTCCGAAGATAAAAAAAAGAAGCCTTTATAGCTAGATAAGTATGTATAGGCTATTCAAGTTCTTACTATATTATGATATCAATGGTAAAGAATAAAATTTAAGGATTTAAGTGATCTCAACATATTATATGGATTTTGGGATGGTTTGAGTGATTCTTTGGGTGAAAGTTTGAAAGCTACAAGGATCAAAAGCTGAGAGCTCGGAAATTCCACGAGGCGTCTTCCATAATGTACAAATAAAAGCCATTTCAAGGGCTAATGAGGTATATTACTATCTATCAGTTCAGATGAATAGCCCTGAAACTCTCTATAAGGTATCTTATATTCTACATTTCTATCTAAGGAATCTTCAAATGCCAAATTGAAAATAAGCTGAACAGAATTTTAAAAATTCGATCAAGCTTTGATTTTAATGTATATACTTAGGTAAATAGAGTTTTAGCCAATTTAAATTGCAATTCTCTTGTTAGTTTCAAGTGTTTTAAAAACAAAAACAAAGTATTTTTATTTAAAAACATAAAGATAATATTTAAAGTCATATCTGCTACTTTGTATTTCAATAAAAGATTCAAAACCTTACCCTACTGATTAATCAACCTGATTTTTTTTCGAAAATCGCCGAATCACTACGAAAAATTTATTTAAAAACTTGGAACTTCCAAGTTCTATCTGTAAGTTAAAAACTTGAACTTGGAAGTAATATTTATATTCAAATTTAACGAGACCCAAATCTTTTAAAAGATGGTTTAAAGATCTATATTTATTTTCTTTAATTAAATTTAATCTAACTAAAAAATCTCAAAAATTGTTTTTATCATTTTGCAACTCATTAAAACTCTCAGATTTGCATTAATGATCTCGACTCTCGACTCCGACTCTGACTCGACAGTGCAATTTTTATGCTAGACAAGTGACATTATAGATAAGCGTGCCTGTACTCTGTACAATAGGCAAGTGAAGAACAGATCAACTAGCACTTATTTAAGTATGGGATTTATCGTATTAGAACAAGTACAAGCTCAAATGCCCCTCCTCTGCTATTTACTCAGAATTTCAAATGATCATAATGATTAGATACAAGTTTTTACTAGCAAGTAATTCACCTACTAACTAAACTACTAGTACTATCGGTACTATACTGTAGTACTTGGATATAGACCAAGGGCAGATTTATAGATAGTACTAACTGCCTTACTAATGTGTTCTATTAAAAATATATATCTTTTTACACCAACTTTCCTCAGTAGTTTCAGTTCCAGTTGTTATCACTGCCTTATGTTACAAGTTCTAGTACTATACTACGAGTAGTAGTAGAATTACCTAGTAGTATTTAAGAGAAAAGTCTTGCTTTAAATTTAAAATAAAAAAGTCTGATGAAATTAAGTGCTACCCATACATACTACTACAGTATAGTAAGTAGTAAGTAAAGTACAACTTGTATATGTGTATGTATGAATGAATGGGCTTTGGATTTCTTCTACAAGCAAAAGTAATTTATTACTCCTCATTATTCAAAAAAGCTTCGGCTCCTGCTCTCTTATCATATCATACTAGTACTATAGTACTCTATAGTATGTACTACCAGCTAAACTAACAAAATGATTTATAGCTAAATTACTTAAGGAAGGCAAGTACAAACCATGCCAGTAGCCAGTAGTACTAGTAGGTACTACTGCAGTCTACGTGTAAGTTGTAAGTAAAGTAAAATTTTAAATAGATTGTTCATTGAAAGAGTGGGGTGAAAGTAACTAGTAGAAGAATACGATTTAATCGAAAAGTGCAAATGCAAATTAGTAAGTACATTAAGAGCTTGCATATTTAAGTAATTAGCTGGAAAAAGAGCAAATTATTTATGTCAAGAGTATAGAATTTTAAATTTAAAGCCTCCTTACTCCTTACGAGTACCTAAAGCTAATTTATGAGTTATACTATTAAGGGTAACAATTAAGTGTATTTTTGGACTATTTAAAACTACTTAAATCTTTAATCAATATAAAAAATATACTCCAAAATCTCTGAATAAAACTCAAATTGGCAAAAATTAAGAATAAATTAAGTGAAGTAGAATACTAGATGTTTGACCTAAATTTTTAATCTAGTGTATATGTCTAATAGATTGAAAATTTTGAGAAATTAAACAAAATTCGGAATCTATAAATTTATAAAAATATATATCTTGTGATTTAGTATGCAGATTTCAATCTATTGTAAATATCGTATAGGATCAGTGATTAGATTGAAAACTTTATGAAAAATTTAAGAAAAAAGTACGTCTTGTCTTGGTTGTATTGAATTTTGGGCTTTTTTTGCTTCTGAACAAATGACTTGAACTTCATTGTTATGCATTTTTATTTTTGTTTAGAAAAGTTCTAGTCTGGTCTTTTATTCTTGTAATCTAATACATAGTATAATGTATGAGTTATAATATGTACCTTACTATTTACTACACTACCTATGTATTATGTATTATACATTTGCCAGATCTAAGGATAAAAATCCTTGTAAGTTTCAAGACCTTTTGATAAATCGGGAAAAAATGAAGAATAATTAAAGCTTTTAGCTCTCAGTTCACTGGTGGTGAAATGCATTACTTTCTTTACTCTAAATGCGGTGAAATTTGGTATTTTCTTAGAGATACTGATCTGGCATATAGGTACTATAGATATAAGCTAAATCTTATTTAGCTTATAATGAAGTTTATCTTGAGAGTTGTCAGAATGTTAAATAAAATATAAGTATAAGGAAAATCTCACAAACTAATGTTAATGTATTTATAGGGAAGAGCAAGTAGAGCTTCATTAATTATGTTGTTAGCAATTAGGCTGATTTCTAATTTTCAACTTTCAAGTTATCTTAACTTATATGTACCTACAGTATAGTACCCATACGTATGATAAAATATACTCTAGTAGTTCTTATTTAGGGGGTAAAATGAACCCAAATTCTGCTGGATATGGATTAGATTAAATAGAGAAAATGCTTGGTGCATGACTAATAAGCTAGGCTCGGCTAATCGGGTTAGACATGTAGAAAAATGTTTCAATAAATCCATCTTCAACAAACTAGAAATATTAGGTACAGATTAGCCACTAAACTCATATTAGTATTAGACTGTTATTTCAGATCAGATAGTATGAATAAAATGGTTGAATGCAAAAGATACTTTTATTAGAAATAAACTTACTTTCAGCTACAGAGACAAGAGCATTCGGAAACACGTTGACCTGATAAAGTCAGAAAAAATCATATCAATTATCCAATTCAAGAGAGATTAAACTAAAAGTATAAGTATAGGTACTTACCATCAGAGAAATTGAAAAGAACTGTAATAAAAAGAGAAAAAAATAGATTAGTTTTTAACCTTTATTTCGAGTACTTACTACTAGTATGTACTTTGTAGTAAAAGCCTATTTGGGATCATTTTTATGTCCATTTAGCAACAAAGTACCTACCTACCTATAAAAGTCCGGAATTTTTGATCTAACCTTTTTTTAAATCTCTTCAAAAGGAGTAGTAGGAACTTTTTAACCTAAACCGATTTTGGCTGTATTTTTCCTTAAAAAATTCAGGCCAAATTTAGTTTTCAGAGCTTACAGAATAAATGAATGAAGATTTTGTACATGTAATTTAATCATAGGTAAACTTTATTTTTATATTTCTGCATTTAAATGATTAGATATTCAGTTTTGTGATATGCTTTTAAAAATACTGGTTGAGCAAAAATGCCCCAAATCCCAAAAAGAATGTAAAATGTTCCGGTACCAAAATGTATTATTAAGTAAATTACATTTAAAAATTTCAAAAAATTGATTTTTTCGCCACAAACATAACCTACCTATATCTAATGCAAAAAAAACCCTTTAATGTGGTCCCAGGAACCTTACGGGATATTAGTTAGAATGTGCCTGTACTTACATAATGACAAGAGAGGAAAATATTTGCTCAAAGGTCGCTTTGCTCAGAGGTCAAAAGTTAGGTTTTCGTGGCGAAAAATCGACTTTTGTGAAATTTTTACATTAAAGTATAATTTACTTAAAATATTTGATACCTGTACATTCTGATTGGGACATTTTTTTCACCGAAACATTATGAACTGGTACATCATGGCCTCATGGCTTCGATACTTTTTACATGATTTTACATGATTTACATCTAAGCAATACATTTACATTAAAGCAATATTTACGAAAATGTTTCATATTAAAATCAATTTTAAATATGATATTATGATTTGAGATTTTATTGGAACTTTCGTAGAATTTTAGAGACTCTTTTGACTCAAAACAGTCTCTAGTCTGGTGGAACAGATTTATAGGGTTTTTAGAACCCTAAATCCGGCATTTGAATATAAAGAAATAAATGTTTATTAATTGTGGTTTTTTTGTTGGTGATAAATTTTTATTTTTACTCTTCTTTTACCAGGGTATGAATATAAATGAGGTGATTTAAGTTTTTCCATTTTACACTGTCAATTTGGCGTTTAGCCCAAGACAACCCTTGAGTAGTAATTCATAAATATTCTAGTCTATTTTATGTTATAGTACCCTACCTATAAGAGATTCGAGCTGCTGGAACTTTTTGAATATTTAACATTTGTAGAATAAAATGCATGGTTAGGCTAAGACCTGAGGATACGATGGTTTGGCTATGTATAAGTATTTTGGCATTTTGTACTAGTAATAATGCGAAAGTGAATGAATGAGTAATGTACCAGGAGATTCAGAGGAAATGAAAAGTGACATGATGTTTTATATCTATATTTCAAATCTGCTTTATATCTGTCAAGTAAAGTGAAAAAAAACCTCGAGCAGATGATAAAATACAGAAAATACAATCATGATATAGGTACTAGTAATAGTACCCTACCTACTAGTACTATTTAGGTAGGTCGTACTTACAAGTACAAGTATATTGGTACTTTGACTGGGACTTCTTATCTCCAGGCCAAAAAGGATACAACTCTGATCCCAATCTAGAACTTGTTAAAATCCCATTTTTATTAAATCTCATTTTTACTTACAGCAGTCGTAAAAACGAGTCTACAACTAACTAGTTTATACCTAGAACTTTAGTCTCATATTTACTGACTAAAATAAAAGTAACTAGGTAGGCACAGTATCTGTATTTTAAAATTTTAAACTTGTCTTGTTCTACGATTTCATCTACTTTTATTATATTTTTAGCTACGGCCAAGTAATTTTGACCTGACAAGAAAATGGACACATGGCACAAAAATATTTCGATTCATTTCAAAACTATACCATTTCATCTTAACATGACAGCTGTAACTGAATTAAAATACGAATATTTATAAACTTTTAGCACATTTTGATACTACAATTACCAATCGTCATAAATAATTTTCAATTGTTTTAAAATAGAACATAGCATTTATGCTTCAATTTTAACATTTTCCAGAAAAAATACATTTTCAATCTCGTAAAATCTCAATATTTTTAATCTCTTTTGATTGTACCTATCAAATTGAGATTATAGTTTGAAATTTTAAATACGAGTAATAAAAAGCTAATCAAGTTGTCAGCTTACTTTATTATTTGAAGTTTATAAAATTTCTAATGCTAATTTGAGATTTTAAAGTCAAAAATGTCTCAAAACTGACAATCAAATTTTAAATTCAAAACTTTTATGACTTTGAACTATTTTTTAGGCATGTAAATTGGACCTACAACCCTACTTTTGAGTTTCGAAAATACATAGTTGAAACTTGAAACTAATGATTTTTGTACCAAGTATCGGTTTGCTTGCGATTTTTGTGTGTAAATGTAATAACTTACTATATGAAGAGAGCTGAGAAAGTAGACCGAAGCCCTTAGTGAACAGCACATAGTATTTGGGGGAGAGGGGGGCAAAAAAGTTAAGATAGGAAATAAAGCAGGGTCGAGTTGAATTCCTTTGTGATTAAACCTCCTTCATTTTTTATTGCTTCCCTGTACTTATGATGTGTCCTTTATGTCTGAGGTATGACTGATATTTTTATATTGCTCGCCTTCAGGGAGCCAAAAAAAAATGAAAAAACCGTGCTTTTGGTATTTTTGACGATCTCGAACTTTATTTTCAGTACCTATCCGTACCTACTGTAGTACTACATGTATAAAGTATCTGAACTACAAGCTACAGTATCTCAGTATCTGAGCTGATTTTTTCAGATTTCTATCCTAAATTTTGGCAGATAGAATGAGGCAGGCGAGCAGAAGAATAAAGTTTCAAGTTTTGACAAACTATCTGTATTCTGTATATTGTAGTCTGTATTAAAGCGGTTGGTTCTTGTAACTAGTATCAGTAGTGCATACTATACTACCAGTATCAGTAGTAAGGTAGGTGAAGAACGTGATTTGATTGAGAAATATTGATGAAAGTGGAAACTAATAATTCGGATCAATGAGATTCTGATAGTTTGAAAATTTCCTGTTTTCTATAGTATTCTCAGTTGTAGTAGTACTGGCACTTTTTTACATCACAACACGAGACTTTGCAGTCTATTGTGTATTTGAAGGGACTACTAATTTTCCCCAAAAAAGTAGAAACAGATTGAACCTACTTGCAAAATAGTAGGGGGTGATTTTTTTTTGACAAACTTCAAAAAGTACCAACTTATTTGTAGTAGGGTACTTAAAGATTGTATTTATGAGAGTAGGGGGTTAAATAGGATTACTTTTTAAGGATGTAATTGATATTTTGTAATTATATAGAATAGTATATGGGACAATTGAAACAGCAGGATATTTTTGCAGCTTTTGATGCTGAGAAACGTTCTGTTTCGTGGCTAGAGCCTGAGTGGCCAAAAGTTGAAATCTCTTTGACTTTGGAAGGAAAAAAAATTGGTTCCAGCAGGATTCTAGATATTTTGTAGACCACGACGACGCCGGGACTTTGGTTATTTTGTGCGTCTACTATACCTACTGAAATTTTACTTGTACCTATACTGACTGGCATGGGACTGATACTCACTGATACTGCAACTGATCCTACAAAATAGGTATATTGATCAGAATGGGAATTTACAAAACAGTGCTTTTAATGAACTTATTTGATTTTTTTTTCAAGTTTTTGAAAAATTTAGGTTGAAAACATTTTCGTTTTTTTGAAATGAGCCTCTGCTGATTCTGCACAAAATTTCTCAGAAAAATTCACGAACATTGAAATTCATTTAATATTTATTAAAATCTGTTTAAAAGTCAAAATATTCGATAGATCAATTTCAATTTCAATAGGTATGTACATTTTTCCGATAATCTCAAATATCAGATACCTAAGTATTTGATTCTTTCTAGGATTATACATTACATGACATCTCATAGGAATAGGACGACTTTAAACTTTATAAAGTGCATAATGTTTTTCATAAAAACAAAAAAAATTGTAAATTTTTGTTTTCCACAACCCTGGTGCAGGATAAATGAAAAGCAATGAGACACATAAGCTTGGAGATCTAGAGATATCAAAGTTCTATCTGTACATGTTATGTATGAAGTACTAAACTAGATAGTAAGTGAGTATCTAGTAGCTATAAAATATAGATTTAAAGTGTAAACTATAGGATAAAGTAAAATAATAGTTTGTAAGTATACTTTGTACTTTCCCATTTAAGTTGGAGACTTTCCCTTGGTTCTCTAAAAAGTGTGATTGTGAATGAAACTTACTTCTTTCTCTTATTACAACACTACTACAATAAACCACACTTTATTTTATTCTTATTCTTACACTTGTAACTAGTACTATAGTACCCTACAAATAGGGTACTGATACTACTTGTAGTGCTTGTTTTTTGGGTTTAGAAACTCAAGTAAAGTAAGTAACTTTGTATGTCTCAAATTCAAGAGCGAGACAGAAAGAAAATAGTAGAAAGAGACAGACTTGTGAGACTTAACTCTCTGATCCATTTCCCAAATCTAAATCAGCAATTTCAATTCTCTCAAAAACTGAAACAGAAACCAGAACGCGGTTTTTCAGAAATTCTCGCCTTTTCAAGGCTCCCAACTACAGTACTCCACTCGACCAAAACCTCAACTTTTCTTCATACATGGATACATACAAATAATAGCACAAATATACAACTACTTACAAGTACTTACGAGTACTAGTACTGTAATACCTACTTATGAATTACATAAAGCAAAGCAATAGCTATTTATTTATTTTTTCTTTTATCAAAGATTCACACAAGAATCTGATACTTTCTATAGCCTATGTACAAGTTGGCGAAATTATCTTATTCCGAAAGATAAATTTACTAATTTTACCAAATTTCAAAAGTTTTGAATAAGATTACATTACTGCATTGCAATTATCATATCTTTATGTGTACATAGACTTTTTATATGTAAAATTTTCTTATTATGTAAGACAAAATTTTCAATTTCTACTAATAGAGATATACTAGTGCAGTATACTTGATGTAGTAAGTACCCTATATTATGACTGTATTACATACTAAAAATATAATAAGATGAGTTTAGATCAAAATATCGTCTCATATTACAAAAAGTGTATCAAGTTAAATTGAGTTTTTTTCAAAACTTTTAAAGTAAAATTCTGTAGTTTAAATAAGTTTCCAGTCTTTGATTTAGGATTATTAGTCCAATATTTACTTTAAAAGTAATTACAATATTATCTTTTGATCTTTATTTTAATTTTGAAATTTTGCAAGGAAATGAAACAATTTTTTGAACTCATGATTTTGATAATATGACTTGTGAAGTTGTGACAATATATCGAGGAGATTTATATATCGGTAAACTATAGGTCCTTGTACAATGTAAGTTATACATTAAAAACACTTGAAAAAGACTCGAATAAAATTCGAAATTCGATGGGATTGAGAGAAATACTGTAAAAATAGCAAGATTGAGTGGGAGATCTTGAGGAGGAGGAGGCGCCGTTTGAGTCGTTTGGAGAAAGTATAGGCCCAAGAAATAATCAGCAGACTTCAAACGGAAATAAACAAAAAATCTCAAAAAATAAGGAGATTTTTAAGGGTATACAAGGGGATAAGGGGCAATATAATAGCAATTTTGAAGAAAATATCTGCGGCAAATGCAATGCATTGAAATGGGAAAAAAGCTTATCTTTTTTTATTTTTATGTATGTGACCCTTTGATTCGAAATTCCAAGATTTCATTCCGGTTTTTGTAAAAAAAATTATTATACCTAAGCCTTTTCTCTCGAATTTTGTTGTTGTTTGCTTTTTCATATACCTATATGCGTAGGGTACAGATAGTAATTCTCTAGATAAATGTACCGGGATACTGCAAAAAGAATTTTAAATTTGATGGTTGAACAATATTACTTAAGTATTTGTTATTCTTTATGGTTTAAAGTATGTACATGAACATACGTATTTGTGTAAACTTAATTCTGTAGTTTTGAACTAGTTGAATAAGTCTTACCTAAGCCTTTTATTGTACTCTAACTCTAATATGCTACTCGTACAAGTGTATTATTCTCCTTTTCCAGTAATTTTTAGATATAAAAGTAGGAAATTGAATTGAAATTTTCAAGCAAATGTTATATATGTATGGATATACTGTTTTCTGTAGTAGATTACAGATATTTAAAGGTATAAGGGTAGTTATTTTTTAATCAATGAACATATACTCACGTAATAAAGATCGAAATATCCAAACTTGTGAAAACCATTGAAATTGTAAGAATTTTTTGCTCCACATTCACATTAAGATTTCAAATTCGAACTTTTGTACAATACAAGTAGATTAGTACTTATTTAGTATCAATTATCATTAAATTAAATATTGGCATTTTCACCAGTACTTTTTAATTTTACTTATATAATTGATTGAAATTCTTATAATGTAAGTATGTCTCAATCAGAAAACATCTTTTAAAAAACACTTTAATATATTTACACTAGTAGGTACTTTCTATATTTTATCCAATTTTTTTCAAGATTCAAAAATGTTGAATAAAGTCATAAAACAAAAACCATCTTTTATTAATTAAAAAAACTAATCTACTGTCTACAGCTATACAGTAATTGTGATCTATTAGGTAGTAGGTAGGTATATATTATAGGGTAATTCAGATTCAGCTTCAGCTTCAGCTTAGGTACTTGTTTACAATGTGAAGTATGGATTCTATTTGGTTTTGAAATTTTAGACTTTCAAGTATGTAGGTACTTCATGTTATAATAAGGTAGTATTGTTTCTTTGAAATTTTAAGGTTTTTTTTCTGGGAAGTTTTCCATTGAACTAATAGGTATCGAACTCGTCCACTATTTATGAAATAAAGTCTGGAATTTAAGTCCATTCTGCATGCACATTACCCAGGGCAAGCAAGCTGAGCTAACGTGATATTTATGAACTTCGATTCTTATTTCCCCTGAGAATTCAAAAAAGTATACACATGATCTCATACACTTATACAGATACGATACGATGATACGATACAAGTACAAGGTAGGCCATACTTGCCAGTCCAAGTACTAGTATTCGTATGTATGTATACGGATACTTATGCAGGCTACTTGTAGGTATCTAAATGTACAAAAAAGAAATAAATAGATATCTTGAAATGGGAATAGGATAGTTTGGTTTTCGAATTTCGCAGCTTTTGGGAATCAAATATTTAAAGGATATACAAGACTTGTATAGAATATACAGTTAAGTGCTAGTATTTATAGTAGTTAGTAGAATAAAACCCAAAACCAATTCTCACACATAGCCATAGCCATAGCCATAGCTTTAGTACTATCAGTACTAGTGTAATACCATGCTTTCTCTACTTTCTCTAATCTACTCGAGCGAAAACATTTTCTCCATTATAAGCCCAAATTTTAACTTGAAACTTAATAGAAATTTAGATATAGGTAGGTAGTAGTACAATTTACAATAGTACTTATGAACAAAATAAATTCATGGTGGTATGACTTTGAACAATTGGGATCACGAAATTATATCAAAATTCAAAATCAAATCTACCAACATATGGCCAATAATTAATATATCTAAACAACTTAGATATCTTTAGTTGAAATAATGGGTGAATGAACATTTGAAATTATAATTCAATTGAACCATAGCTTATGTCTTCTCATATCTGGAAAAATTTGGCCAAAATTTGAACACTATGTAGGTTAGGTATTAATCTGATAAATTATAATATGTAAATGAGAATTTCATTGCTTATATTCGTTGTAAAATATCAGCAGTTAATAGTTCAAATTGATGCAAAAGTTAATCAAAATTGATGTAAAATATGGAAAAGTTTTAGTAATTTTTTGAAAAAAAGTAAAATTAAATTAAGTGACTTGAAAAATTCAAGTTTTGCAGAACATTTAAATTCAAAATATTTGTCTTGATCATATGTAAATTGGACAGAGTGTGTGGGTTCTCCTTAAATTCTCAATTCACAAAAGGGTTTTTAAGACAAAGTTGTTATTAAAACCCTCTGAGCTGGATATTAGTGTTTAGAGTAAAGTTTTACTTTGTCTGATCTTTTTATTCTCAGGTTTACATTGGATCCACAAGTATCAGATATCATGTTTACTTATTAGTTTTCTACCAAATACGATAGATATGTAAGTAACTTAAAACAAGTATTTCAATCGGTTGTATTATAGTAGTTTGAGAAATTTCAAACTTTTAGATGGAAAAATATTAGAAATATCTGTAGTTGAAATCGAAATCCTTCAGCACCACAAAAACAAAAAAAAAGTTTGAACTTTGAAATTGAGATGAAGAAATTAAATCCTTTTATAAACTTACCCTGTCTACTAGAGACTTGTTTTAATTTAGACAAAAAAAAAGTTGAAAGCATTGGTAAGCATTGGTATACATATTATAGATATTACAGAATATTACGGATATACCATGGGAAGGTTATGTAACGAAATGTTTGGAACTTATAATGTTGTGTAATAGGATCTATAGGTTCATATTAATTTAAAGTAAGAGTGAGTGGAAAGCATTAGTCGGCTCTAATGAGAAATTCTTGCAATATTATTATGAGTATGAAATGAACTATAGATGTATAACCTAGATCCTAGATTGTATATGAAACTGTCGAGATATAGACAATAAACCTTTATAATATCTTAGAAATGTGTGTTCTACCATTATATTATATTTCGCTAACTAATACCAATAATACTTACCAACACTTCTTATATCCTGACATTTCAAAAAATCCAAAATTATCACAAAATCATCTTCATATTTGATAAAAATAGCTTAAAATCCATTTTAAAATTAAAAATTTTACATCCAAATCCAAACCCTTCAACAAAGGTTTGATAAAGTACATAAATATAAATATGTTTTAGATTTCTTTATCTACCTTTCGTTTCTAAAATTTAAAAAAAAAATCGCTTAAATTCAATCAATTCTTATCCTTGATCTACTAATTTTCTAGAGTTGTAAGCTAAAGAGGTATTTTTTTTTAATTTGTAAAATCTTGAAGATAATTTAGAATTAGATTATAATGGCTTTGGTTTCTCGTTGATTTAAATATTGCCATAAAATCTGTATTTTGAGACTTTAAATTAATTAAATGGCCAGAGGTAATTTGATATGAAAAATAATTTAAGTTTTGGTCTTGTTTCTCGGTCTGGGTTTGGAGAAAGCGATTTTGTTAGTGTGGTAAATAATTTGGCGCATTTGGTTTCATGAAATGAGTAAGTCTTGAAGAAAATGATTTCTCCTCTAAATATTGAAAGAGATTGCTACTTTCCTCACTCTATATACTCGTAGCTTAAGCATATTTTCTTAATTATTTCAAGATATACTACTTTACAGAGTATAATATCCTAGTATTTACAAAGTATATACCTAATATCTAAGTGTCCTAGTACCTACTATTAATTCTTTAAGTACCTTACGTATATAAGTAAAAGTATATGCTTTTACCTTCTGGTCTATTTCTTCCATCTGATATTTTGAATCTGATACTATAGTACAAAAGTAAAGCTTTTGTTTCAAATTGGTGTTGAATAAATCAACAGAATTTAAGTAAGAAATGTAGGTAACCTGGAAGAAATTAAAAACATTATATCTACCAGTGGATGTTACTACTACATTTGCATACATAGGTGTGTCTAATTCTAATAGTAGGCTACCTACTGATTCTGATGATGCTACTAGTACTAATGGCTAACATGCGAAAAACTACAATACTAGTTATATACAATTTTGTTAAAAATATTTAAACGAAAAACCAAAATTGACCTTGAATTTCTATTTATTCCTGTCTAGAGTCTATACTGTAGGTCTAGTGTTTGGTCTAATGTACAGTACACCAATGCATGTAAGATAAAATGTGGAGGCGGGTTTCCCCCACAAAGACTTGTAGATATAGATATAGCCTACTTCCTTTTCTCTGTCTAAGGATAATTTCTTTGGTTTTTGGCGACTAAAAAATTAGATACAAACTCAACAACTGTATCTGATTCTTAAAATCTTGGTCAATTTATCAAAAGGGAAAGCCAAAAGGAAAGAAAAAGATTTTTCGTTTAACAAATTGTTGAATTTTTCAAAATATTTTTTTTACAAACAAAAAATGAATTTGAAAATTATACCTAATCAAGGTTAGTTATATCAATAGTTAGTTTTGTAGTAGTTTGTATAACTTATGAAGTTGATATTAGTACATTTGGATAATATCATTCAATTTAGTTTTCTAAATCACTCAAAAGTTCTCTTTTTTGTCGTACTTTCTTTGAGCTTTTGGGCTCTTTATCAATCTTACAGATATTTTCTATGATACTTATACTTACCATTGAAGTGAGCATCAAACTTTTTCTCAAATTGTACAGCAAAGAGTAAAGGAAAAATTAAGTTAGAATCAAGACTTGCTTGTAATACTACTAGTACAGCTGTGTATCTATGCACTGTATACGGTTGAACAAGTAGAGATAAATGCGAAATGAATATCGATTTATACATTTTCTTCCATTTCTCACAAGATTTTATTCTATTTCTCAACTGTACTGTAAGTTGTAAGACTATAATCTACAACTCTTACCATGGATATCCAGATCGAGCACTACTTTATGTATAAACATTTTAATCCCTTTCTCTGGTCGGTCACGATCATTGAGAATTGTGAAGACTGAAGAGCAGAAAAATTTCAAAAAGTAAGTACGAGTTGTACTGGTACTTATAGTACAAAGTAGGTGCTGATATGTATCTGTAGACATGTAGAACTACGGATAGTTAGGTTAGAAATGCAAAAAGTAGAACAGAGGAATATTACAGCTCATTGAAAGCACTTAAATAGTGTACAAAACTCAGCAGACATGGTATGTATTCATATATATGTACAACTAGCCTTTGATGTAGTAGATTTAAGTATTCGAGAACTTGGACGGGAGAAAATTCATTCATTCATGAAATGATTTATCGGACGACATCACGCTGGGACGAATTGCCGAACGAATGGCGTGAAATCCTTGTATTTATATTGAAAAAAAAACAGAAAAAAAAGCAGAAAGAATAGGTACTACCTACATAATAGATAGATTATACCCTAAGTAAGTATTACAAAATACTCTTGTGAATAGAAGTCAGTGGACTTTTCCATGTTCTTATCTAAAGCGAAGGATAACAAAAAAATCCTTCGCTTATTCATTCTCAACTTTTCAAAAAATTTCGAGAGTAAACGACGATAAATGCAAAAGTAAAATCATCCATCGGTTGGTGAATATTCTCATTTTAAATTTTGAACTAATTTCAGGTCTAATCTTCATTAAAATATGAGATTAGATGCTAGAGTACTTTGTAAACCTTATGACATTATGTAAAGAGCTAGACGTAGACACTAGAAGCAGACTATAAATCGTAGAGTAATTAGATTTTTAAATAATAAGTTCTAACAAGAGTTCCTACTGATATACTATTTCTATTACAAATACCAAAGAGCTGATAGCTTATTTTTATCAATTTCTCTTAAAATACAACGATTTTTCTTCGCCCTCAAAATTTTCAAAGAAATAGCGTTGCGGAAGTTAACCCGTCAAGCTCAAATGAATTTGGAAATTTCAAATTCCTCAATATGTAGGGTACTATTTGAAGAGAAAAACCACAGTATTTCTAGTATTAAATTGACAAATAAGTTTTTTGGTAATTACTAGTTCACAATTGATAAGTATTTTATACTGTACCAGGGGTACAGCAAGGTCTGTTCCCTTGCTAAATGTACTCAACCCTATAATATGTACTTTAGATTATAATGATGTGTATTTGATATACTTATTAACTCAGAAAAAGTGTCATCAAACATTCAGAACTAAAAGTTTAAAAAGTTGAGCGGATGCTTTCGAATTTTCAGCCTCAAAGAATCTCATCAATTATAGAGAAATAACATTCCAACCCAACATATTCCATATTTCAAATACTCGAGCATAACTACCTGATATATCTATGGAATGCAGTGATATTCTAATAGAAATAAGGCAGTTGTACTTTCCAGACCTGAAGGTATTTATTTCTCCAGTCATTTCCAGGAGTGAAAGTGTAAGACAACTTTTTGCACTCTGCCTACTACATGTAAAGTGTAGTACTCGTAGCTTCTGATCTGAAAGTGTAGAATTTTATTTTACTTATCCTGGAAGAGATCAAGAATCCATGGGAGATCTTCATGATGACTTGGAAAAATGCTAAAAAGAATGCCCTAGAGCGAAATAAACCCTTATCTACAATAATGAATAACCTACTTTACACATTTATACTTTACACTATACATATCAGTACTAGATAAAATAATCCTGCAATTTTATCCAATCCCATTGGCACTTAAGATTAATACATACCTACTTATTCTAGAAGTATGTACAGTTTGTAATAGGTACTTGGAGAAAATACCCTATAGGTACTTTTATTGCAAATGGCAAATATCTTTAAGTATCTGCATTTCACTATTACCTACGAGTATACAGAATAGGCATTTGAAATTGATATGATTTCAAATAATGCTTATTTATCTTATCTTTTAAGATATTTGTGTAGAATTTCAATATCTTGTAGTTGAAATGCATGACTTATGTAATGTAGTAGTAAGTATCCTACTGATAGATACTACTAGTATTCAAGTCACAGTTCTCATTTTTTTGTCCTGAAAGTAAATAAATAGACTGTCGGACAGTCAACAGGATAGATTTTTCAGTTGAAAAATTCTGTCTGTGACTGTACAGTACAAACGCTTGAATTATCTTTTGAAGTTAAAAAATAGCATATTGAGTTGAATAGCTAGAGCAGGCAGAGGGTACTTGACATCATGAAATAACCGAAATAAAATAAAATGGAAATTCAAGAAACCATCACAAAAGCTCGAAATAAAATTCATATATCAACATATGTACAATTGAATTGAATAATTAATTATGTGCTTAGAGTTAGTATGTATGTAGTTGTAATATCAGCAGTGCAGTTGTGGAAAGCATTATTGAGAAAGCAGTTTTAATAAAATTTTATTATAAGGTAAGTAGGTAAAATAAAAATAAAAATAAAAATGAAGCTTTAGAATTCAGAAAATTTCATATTTTCGAAAATTGCTCACTTTTTCTACTCGTACTAACTTAATATAATATCCTTGAGATATCAAGTTAGATTTCAAGTAACTCTTACCTGCCTGCTTCCATTGTCATAAAAAGCATAAAAAGTGGTTGAAATCGAAAAAATAGACTATTTTTCCAGATATAAAATTTGGTCGAATACTTGTATCTAGTTCAGTACCAACACTGAACTAACTAACTAACTGTCTAGATAATATTTTTATAAAGATACAAATAAAATTACTTAAGAATTCATATTTATTTTAGCTTTTTGTAAGGTAGAATACAAAACCTTGCAAAGATACTAATAGAAAGTCTATTGTTTCACTTTTTTTGGCAATAAATCTGGGTATCAATGTAAGCGATTTCTCCACCTGTTATTACGAGTAGTACTAACTAGCTAAAAAAAAATTGCAATATGATGATCTTAAAAACCTAAAATATTTGACTAATCTTGCGGGCACAATGTATGTCCTTTTTTTCTGTTTATTTCAAATGGACACAGGCTAATAACGAACAAACGGAGTATATCAAAAGTCTTTTCTTCCCATCAGTCTGTTGGGATCCGCTTGACTTGCCCTCCATCTTAAAATATAGCATGAAATGTTAAATGTGCTGGAAAAATTTATTTTGCCAACTTTTCTCTAACTTCATGAACATAAAGGTACACCCATACATATCCCACATAATATCCATACAAGTCCATATGTATGTACTACATACATACATGCTTTATTTAGTACAAATGTAGAGTACTAGTACCAAGGTACTATTTATTTGAAAAAAATGGCAAATGGGACTATAAAGGTAGCAAATTGATATTCTCCCTTTGTGCAAAATCCCTATTACAAGACCATTAAGTTATACTAGTATGTAGTACTCTACAAAGTAACTTCTTGTGATAATATATTACGGATACTTCTTACCTATTTTTCTCCTGCTAAATAGTAGTACCTAGTATAGTAACTACCTAGGTAGATACATAAAGTTTCTTTGAAGTTTTAGAGTTCCAGCTCTCAAAGCTCAAGCAATTATTTTTCTATTCAGCTTCATCAGTTTGATATACAAGTAGGTACCCTTAGCATTAGTGCCCTAATGTACTCTAATAAGAAGTATAGTAAATAGGGTAGTAGAGTAGAAAAAGTTGAAATAAAAGCCAAAATAAAAGAGACTCATTTGAAGAAAGAGAGAAATGAGAAATATTCATCTACTTCAGCTAATGCCTCAGTCAGTAGATGCAAGAATACAAAGTACCAAAGATATTTCAGAAACAAACTTTATTTTAACTTTTTAGGAACATTTAACACAATAATTTCGAACATCAGTATTATAGTTTATATACATAGTTAAAGATATAACAATATTATTATAATATCAGTAGATAGTTAGTAACAGTAACAATAATGAAATGAAACTTTTAAGACTAGAATCTAGAACTAGACATGAATATATCTGTTTAATAGTTGACATTCAGCAGTTTCTAATAAGACTTGAGACACTTTTGTCAATTGAATTTCTAAAAAAATTTGAAAATTGGTTTTTAAAAGGATTTGACAGCTAACAAGTATAATAAACAAAATTTTCTTTAAATTCTTTATTCAAAATCTTAAAACTAAACGATCAGTAGATCTTATAATTAGATGTAGTGTATCGGTAATGTAGGTTAGGTATTATTTATTGAAAAATGTGTTGAAAATTTTATTAAACACATGGAAAGCTAAATTGAAAGCTTATTTTTAAAAATTTTTTAAAATAAGGTTTCAATTTAGGGGTATATAATATAAAGAGAAAGTAAGAGAAAGTTCAAAGAAAGCGATAATAAAATGGCAAAATAAGAGCAGATCAGGTTTGTTCAGGTTTTTAAAAAATTATCTGACTTAATATCGGTATAAGGGGCAATTCAATTCCCTAATTTCCGTAATTCAATCACGTAATTTTAATAAGACTTTAACGCAACATCGACTTTTTTTAAATATTTGACGTTTTGTTTTTGACAAAAATGCATCTGAAATCTGTTCTGTATAATTGTCTAGATATGAATAGGGATCTAGAGCAGAGTAGGTATTTAGTATCTAATATGAAATGAAAGTCATATTTTGAAAGTTTTGAAATGAAAATAGAGCCGAGAAAGTATACAGAAACAGATAGTTGTTAATAAGACTGTTAGACAGTTTTATTATATTTTATACGAGATTATAGTGCCAGTGCCTTACACAACAATAATACACAGAATACTGATACAATATCATATCATAGCAATATCTAATAGTATTATACAGTATTTGGAATATCTTTATAGAGAGGATACATTAAATGGAGTAAAAAGGAGAAAGTTCTCTCCATTAGGGAAGTTCATGAGGAATTTTGGGCCAGTTAATAAGTAGACAATAAATATTCTTTTCCCTTTGAACTTTAGACCTCGAAATTTATTTTATTCTTCGAGTCTGCCCTAAAGCCCAAAGCCACAGCCCAGCACCAAACCGACACAAACTTGATCCCTCAAAATATATAATTTTCCGCCAAAAATTTATCCAACCTTCAAACTTGCTTAGTTCAGTAATATATTATTTTGTAATAGGGTTTGTACGAGGATAGAATAGAATTTCATTGTCTTTTATACTTAATAAGTTGTATATATTTTAATATTGGCTTGATTGTAGTATGTAAATAAGAAATTCTTTTGTATAAATTAGCCCTACTTTTGGAATATTTCACCCTCTGAAATATTTCTGAAATTCACAATTTGAAACATTATAGAAGTACGAGTAGGCCTAGTTAATTCTAAAAGCTGTGTTTAAAATTATATTCTTATAGCTATTGTAATTAGACGAAAGAGATTTAATTTCAAATTTAAGTATCCTACCTACATATATTGTAGTTTTCGCAGTTAATATTTAATATATGTAGGGTATGTATAATTTAAAATTAGAGCTTTATCACTTGACTCAAACTTATAATAATGGCTACCTTGTCTTGTCAAATGAGATTTGTAAGAATTTTTGAAAATATTTAAAACCTTTATAAACCTAACTAGAGGCTTGAAACTTTTCAGAGAATTAGACTTTCAAAAGTACTAGTACTTAAGATTAGTACACTATAATACTAGCGTATGGTCAAATTAATGGTTCCAGCTAATTAATACCTAATAATTTAATAAGTTCAATAAATGCTTTTTTATCAATCTGAAAGGATTTATAACTAAAATTATGAGTACTTTTAAATTTGACAATTTTGTTCTTGGACTAAAAGTGAGTGATTTATCAATCAATTTACTTTACAAACCCTAAGCCTAATTGGTATATTTATATTTCATACACAAGTACTTAGGTAAGTACCTACTACTCCGATACTTGGATTTCATAAAATTAAATCCAAAGTAAAATGGGATTAAGGTTAGAATGTCCTACTAGAGTCGTAGTCGAAGGACTTAGCTTCAACTTCAAAACTTCAATTTCAAAACTATAACTATCAGTATACGAGTTAAAATATAGCTAAGCTAGAAAACGGGGGATTTTTCCTAGCTAGGATATGAATTTGAGTCAAGTCAAAGTCTTTTTGGATAAATGCTCATCTTCAGTATAACTAGTAGTACAATGTATACAATACAACTATACACAGTAATAATCAGTAGTATCTGTAGTAGTAGTAAATATCTGTATAAGGACTTACTATTACATGTCTTTATAGTCATAGTCTCAGGTAATGTAGGGTTAAATTGAAGTTACAATTTACAATAAAGTTTATAGGGCTTTGGCTTATAGGTCATAGGATTAGCTTTAAAGTGAAACTCGTGGGGATAAATTGTAGTTTAAGTGTACTTATTTGATCCTTTAGCATTAGTTTTAGACTTACAGATACGAGTATTAGATAAATAGAAATTGTTTCATTTATTTTATTGTACTGCATTAGTAGTACAGTACATATCAGTATGGTTTAAAGGTAAAAGAAATGGTTGAAAAAATAAGCCAGGTTGAGGTTAAGCTTCAAGTTTTTGTCTGGAAAGTTCTTCAAGTGAAATGTATGACATTTTTGGTTCAAATTTTATACCACATATGGTTTACCAGGTTTGAGATCAATTTACATTTATCCATAAAAAAATTACACATTTTTAGACGAGTACAAATTTTGCACATTTTGAACAGAAGGGTATCACATAAAAAAACATTAAAAATTCAGATATTTTTTGCCTCAAAAATTGACAAAATATTGATGATTCAGTTGAGCTACCACCTGGACTAGAATAGGAACTAATCTTTTAAAGTTTTTTTGAGGATTCAGACTCAAGATTGTAAGGTTTTGACCTAGTTTAACATTACAAATAGGTACAATAGTACATTTATGAGAATTTTATATTAAGACTAGAGTTACAGTTGCCTACATTGTGTTTGTGTAATTTTAAAAGGAAACATTTTTCAAATATAACGACTTTTAAGTGTACTACTAGGTACTACAGTGCATTACAGATAAGTAGGTACACTTAAATAACTAATATAAGTAAGTAGCAAATACCACTGGTAAGTTATAGGTAGAATTGTACATTTTAAGAGTTTTTTGGAGAAAAAAATGACATTTTTTGCTCAGCAAACATTTGGAGTCTATTAAAGAAGTGTTGGGGGTAGAATGAGATTTCTCTATAAAGTTCAAGTACCAAGTTTATACTTTATAAAGAAAACTTTTCACTAGATGTTAGGTAGTGTATATATGCACCATTATAGTGAGATTTAACTGTAGTAGTTACTAGTACCAGATGTAAGTACTTACTTATATGTAAAGGTAGGTATTATAAATAAATTCTATTTTTTTCTTTCCTTTTCAACATTTTTGACTTGACATCCTTCCTGTACCAGTCCCAGTCGATTTCTCTTCTCTCTGAAAGTCCTTCAAAAATCTCCAGTAAACGGGATATGGGCTTGTCTAAGTGGGCTTTGAATTCGATAAACTTCGTTGCTGGACCGACGGGCTTGACTGTCAGAACACTTTCGAGACTTTAGCTTTCGCAAATACTTAAAAAAAATTGAAAAGTTTTCATTTATTATTTCATAGATTCTGTCAATTCGTCAAAGTGTTCAAATCACCAAATGATCAACTCATCAACTCTTTATGCCTATAGCTATCTAATTTTTATTTCAATTTTTGTCAATTCTTTGTTCATTCTTTTTTCTAAAAGATAAGTAAATGTAGGTAATTGACAAAATAATGCATAAAGAAAGCAATTAAAATTTTATGTAAAATTTATTCCAAATTGCTCAAAATATTGTAAGTATCTACATATTTCAAAAAAGTCCTTTGATAAGAAATATGTATTTTGATTATATGAATGTTATCGAGTTGACTGAATTGGCCAGTTGGCGAGCTGATTATTTGCGTACTTTTTTGTTTATAAATAACTGATTTGATCATATAAGCTATAAGATCTTAAAAACTTCTTTTCTCTCATAATCTATATTTAAAATTTTTCACAAAAATACGAGTATCCTGCTTCCTGTTACATCAACCTGATTATTGATCAGGGGGTTTCTTTAAAACTTGACTAAATTAAATTAGAAATTGACTAGACTATTAAAGCAAAGTCAGTATCTCTTATGGGTATAAAAGTATAGAACACAGCAGAAGGAATCGAACCTTCTAAGTAAATGGCTTAAGCGCAGCCTACTAGCGACCATGCTAGCTATGCAACTGTGATACCCAAGAGATCCAAACTTCACTATTTCAACTACAAATCTACAATATACATTGTGTATTAGGTCTCAAATACCTATATCATAACACTATATTGAAACTTACAATGATCACGATTGTGTAATAGAGAAAGTAGTGAACGCCAACATAACCCAGTTTCACATTGTAAGGGAGGATTTGAAAAAATGAGGACTCTGGTTCCATGTTCATCTTTTTTTATTATAAAAAATAATTTTTTTATAAAATCCTAAAATATAATCTAATTTGTGCGAAAAAAAGGAGTGATTTTGTCAATTGTCTTATATAAAAGGCATTATAATTTGATTTACATTCGAAACTCATAGTAGGGTACCCTACTACAATCAGTACCCTACATTAAAGTATTGAAAAAAATTCCAACAAAATTGTATGTTTCAAAATATTTTACAAGATTTTTAGTTTGAGCAAAATAATTGTGTATTTATGAGTAAAATCACTCCTTTCCTTTTCAAGCAAATATTTTTTTTCTTTAAAAAAATCTAAAATTACCACCACAAGATCTAGATATATGCAGATATATCGAATGGCAAGAACAAAAAATAATAAAATTGATCCAAAAGTGATTAAAGTTGCCGAGTCTTCATCGCATCCTCTAAACATCAAAAACTAGAGAAAAGAGAAAATAAAATTTGATATTTAAATTTCAAATTGAGTCAATGTACTAAAAATAATGATCTAGTTCAGCTCTTTACAAGATTAAACTAAGCCTAAAACTTTACCCTTGAGTATCAGATAACCATTAAAAAACCTCAAATCTTAAATCTCTCATTACAATTTAGGTTTAATGATTACTCGACGAGAGTTAACTTATATTATGAACTTACCCCAGATGTAAAAAGCAGTAGAGCAATCATAATCGTTATTAAACAAATAGCCGTATCTGCAAAATAACAAAAAACCAAAATCTTGATTACTTTTGATTTTTATTTACTTAAACAGTACAAGTCTTCTAATCTGGCATAGGCAAATGGGAATATCTGTAAAATGACAGGAAATAAAATCAAGCACTGTTGCCCATCAAAATCAGCCATAAATACAGCATACGTACTATGAGATAAGATCAAATTGCATTTTTACTACATTTATCGAGTAATTTTTATGACCCAAAAATGACTTTCTTCGACTTAAAATAGTATCATTCATAATAGTATGGACCGTCGATATAAAGATAAAAATCCATATGAATTTAATACAGTTCATGTCATTTACTACTCTTGGAAGTAATTGCATACCAAAAGATTTATGAAACGGAAAAATGATCAATTCTAGTAGATATATAGCACATATCAAGTAAAATATTTACAAAAAAATACCTATATATATCTACCTATGGATAGAAATGAAATTCTTTTGTACTATTTTTATCGACACTAAATCAGTTTTTGAAATTTAACAATCTGGGCAACATTTAAATTGCCATTTTTTGAGTAGGTGTTTAAAAGTATTGCATTTAATTTCGGGGTATAAAATAAAGATAAATGATCAGATTTAGGAGTAAAATTTTTTTTAATATAAATAAGTACCCTTTATAGTCCTACTTGTAACCGTTGTATTCTGTATTACTGGTAGTAAATATAATTTTTGTAGGTAATATCATAACCTTAAATCATATTTATTATCCAACCCTTTTTTCTTATCATTTTTTGCACATATCAGTATTACAATGTACAGAACATTTTGGCCCATTTTTATAATATTTTGAAAACATATTTCCAATTCACTTCAGATTAAAAATGAATATTACAACACTACTTGTATTGTAGGAGCTTTTATAGGGAAATTTTGCAATTTTGCAAAAAGTATAATCATATTTTTCGCAAGAACTTTCAAGTAATGAGAATTCATTTATTTATGTTTTTATCCTACAGATTCTAGTGCATATACTAGGTACTAACTACGATACATCCTTATATTATGCGAAATTAACTTTTCGACTTGTAAGAATATTTAAGTATGAAATCAAATTCTTTTTAAATTTCTTTTTTCTTAGCTTTTTTGTAGTACATACTTACTTTCTACTTGAGTAATGAAACTGAAATGAATTAATAATTGAGATTTGATATGCATTACATAGTGCCTTTTTGTTTTCTACTCTTTTATGTAGAAACCTGATAACGTAGTAATGGTAGTAGTATCATAAATGAAGAAAGTGAATTAATTTGATGCATTTTGTAGAGTTTGAGAAAGTGGAGAAAGTTGTTCCTTTTTTTTGCAGATAAAAGCGTATCTTTAGATATAAAATAATAATTGCTGACTCGTAAAGGGATTCGAAATCCAAATCGAAAAAAGTAGTTAATGAAGTTTGCCTTTATAAGTAATACATTAGATAAGTAAAATAAGGATCTCTGGGGCCTATCTATTTACCCTCAATTGGACATTTGTCAAAGTAAAAACCATCAAAAAATACCAAAAAATAATTACTGATAGTTTCCAGCATAATATACGAAAATAATAAATGGAATCAATTAATTTTTTTGCAATGTAGACTCGTAAGATTTCCTCGATTTAATATAAATTGAATTAAATATTGAATATTGAATTTCAAAAATTTGAAAATTTATGCCTATAAATCTAAAGGCTCTGCTTTAGAATTGCCAAAAGAATTACGTTTTAATCTAATTTTAGATAGGTCTGAAATTAAGTATAGGAATAGGGAACCTTTTTAAGTATAAATATGTCCTTATAACTTATAAATGAAGTACCCTACCTAATTAGACAGGTAGGGTACTGAAAAATTGTTCAAAATATGATCAAATTTATTACATCAAACCAATTGTCTTATTTAGTTCCTAAACATTGCTTACTATACTGTATGGTTTAATAGTTTGATTTTTTGACCATTTTTCCAGATCATCTGGCTCCGACTGAATTGTATCGAATTAGCTTACTTTTTATATTTTATAACTAACTTTGTGATGCAAGCACTTACTCGAACATGTATACATATACCAGTACAGATTACAGATACTTTAAGATCTTACGAATCTACTAAATAATCGAATTAAGAAAAGGCTGAGAATGTAATGGGTAAAATGTACTTAAAGAGCAAATTGAAAGAACCAATTTAGCTCTCAGGATCAGACTTGAGACTTGAGAAAATAAATATATATTTTTTCCAATCGAGATCTTTGATGAGATAACCCACATGCTGAGTTCGAGTTACAAAATTTATTTCAAGTAAAAAACAAAATTTTAACTATCTTTTCCCATTAGATATACACTAGTACTTGTATTGCTATACAAGATTATTTCATTATATGTTTATTTTACAGTACTGATAGGTATACTTTCAATAGATTTTGTATTATAAAAATGTAGGATTTTACGAGTAAGAAACTTTCCTTAGATTTATAGCACGTATTTCAAGGTCGGAAATCAGAAATTTTAAATTCTCCAATTTTTCTCAAGAGAAAGCAAGTGCATGTTTTGAATTCATTAATGATATTAATGGAGCGAGATGATTTTTATATTTTTCTATTCAAAATTGGTAAATGGAACTTGCTTATTTTTTACATGATACTAATACTTTAGTAGGTACGTTCCTTATACTTGAACTGAACATGAGAATTTGTAAAAAGGCCTATTATTTATTTATCCATGAAAAGAAATATCTACTTATAAATGCACTGTATAGGCATTTGAACATTACAAGAAATTTATACAAATCTTGATAAAAGTTTTTACCTATACAAATACGCCTACTAGGTTATTAACTATTAACTTAATAGCCTTTGGATTTGAATTGAATTTTGGATTTGAGTTTGAAAGATATTAAACGATTTAGAACTCTTTTATGCATTCAAAAAATGATCTGTATTGGCTATAAACTTGATCCTTGAATGATACTTATTAGTAGTTACTTATGTACATACTAATATTAATATTAATGTATGTATATTTTGTAGCTACAGATAGTTAGTATTACAATGTACAAAAAAAATATTGTTTGATATAGTAGGTAGGGATTCTTAATCTACCTACAGAAATTTTTCTACTGCAACAGTACTGCACTGTTGCTCTACATGACACGCATAATAATTTTCATGTCTTTCTTTTCATGATTGAGCAATTTTACGATACAAAATATTGATTAAACAAAAAATATTGTCAATTTAAAAAGTAGGGAGGTACCTACATATTATGTCATGATATGGCTTGTAAATATTGTCTATTTACTACAAATCACTTCAAAAAAAATCGTTAGTTATCATTAGAAAAATGAAAATAAGAGAACAAAACAAGGCCAAAATTTTAAGAAGTTATTCAAAATTTTGAGGAAATTTTATGCCAAGATAGATGCTTTCAATGCTCAAACAGATGTTTAGCAGATCAACCTAGTAAATAAACTTATCAATATTATGATTTTCTAGGTTAGTCGTAAAATTTATAGGTAGGGTACTCAAAATTATTTGCATAATTTAAAATTTTGTACACTTACTCTCAGATAGGTTAGATGAAATCATGGGTAGAACAAGTAAAAGTTGAATAACAGCAAAAAACTGAAAAAAATTCGTGTCAAAATAAGTCAGCATGCCAATTATAATATTTAGAATTAGAATGTATACTAGTATGTTGAGATTTTAAAATATTATTTAGAAGATTTTGTTTGAAAAACATTTTTATAATCCAAATCCAAATGATAGATAAATTAAATTCTCATTGGATCATTTTAAAAATTTCTAAATTATCAAAATACGTACTTATATTATAGTAATAAATATGAACTCGTATAAAGATACAAATCCAGTAGAAAATTTCAATTTTTTAAATATTAAATTTAATAACTTACAATATGAAGGGAAGAAAAGTAGAACACTAAAGCCTTAATACTGCAAATCATTTTGATTGATTGAATTTTAGATTTTTTTGGAGAGACTGGAGGTGTATAAAATAGCATTCGTACTCTCTCCGGTATATCACTTTTATGTCCAGTGTAGATTACAATTAATTTTAAATGTTCAACTAACTGTTTTTTAAACTAAAAGTTTAAAAATCACAATTTGGAGAAAGTTAACTTTCACCTCAACTTTCCCCAAGCAGATATATAAAAAGAGGATTTTATCCGATGACTTTCTCCTGAAGATTAATGTGTTGGCTTCTGATTGAATTTGTCGAAATTCGTCTTTACATCAAACTAATTTAATTTTTTTCACATTTTGAATAAAGTTAAATAGAATGAGTTGAGGTAAAAAAAAGTATTTTTGAAGATTAGATGAGAGCGCTCGAATCTCGTCGCAACTATTGATTTTTACAATCCTCTATATAAATACCCAAGACATATATAGCATAGACAAGCAGGATTCGCAATATTCGGATTCCGGGTAAAATTCAGACTGGCTGGCTGGACCATTATGATTGAAACTGGATTTTATAGATATACTGGAAATACAGAATATGACTAGATCTGATTCCAAAGCTTTTCATGTACAGATTATACCTACTCATTTTTACACAAGTTTAGGTACTGAGCAATTCAATGCATTTTATCAATTTGTCCTGGAAAAAATCAAATTAAGTAGGCACAAATCCTTCTTAAGAAATATATACTACCTATCTACTACCTAATATTAGGTAGAAATATTTTATGGTATTATGTCTTTCAACTCAACTATATGCTTTTTTTTGCTGGATGACAGGTGGAAGAGGTAAGTTTGATTCCTGTTTGATTAAAAATTTGAGGGTTGGCATTGGCATTTAAGTAAATATTTGCCCAGAAATTTCATGAAAAAAAATCATTTTTAGATTTAGACAAAGTGTGATTGCCTACTCACAACTCATTATTTCCATAATCTTTAACGATTTCTGGACAAAATTTCTTAAATATCGGGGTCAGTTGATAATTTAAAATAAACAAGTTTATCTGATCATGATCTTAAAACGTGATTCATATGCATAATATTACCTAATCAATAATAATATAATATACCTAAGTACCTATCAAAATACCAATCTGTAATCTGTAATATTCTTCTGTATAAGAAATCTACATTATGTACAGCCCAAGTATAATATAATAGTAGGTAGATATTAGTTTATGACTATCTCCAATTATTTCATTAAAGTACAGTATCTACTTTACTGATAGTTAGGTTTACTACTCTAATTAAATAATAACAAAATAATTTAATATATTATGTATTGTAATCAGTAGGTAGTACTTTTCTCAATTTAATTTTTATTTAAAATGTATTTTTATATAAATATTATTTCGATTCAAAGTCGAATTAATTAATTTTAAAATCTTCAATAGGTCTTTATAATCTTACCCTAAATATATTACATATTTATTAGGTTTAGCTTAACAAGTTATCATTTCTGTTTTATATATAATATACGATACGATACGATATTTATCTTATCATTATCATTAAAATACACAAGTACCCTACTTTGTAAAAACATTTGGTATAATTTTTTGATTGATATGATAATTATGCGTTTTCCCCTCTTTTTTTCGTTGTACATCATTTTGTAGATAAAACTAATTATTTTTCGTTACATTACTCATAATTCACAATTATGATTAGCTTAGATTCATAACATAACATAAAACATAAGCATATTAGAAATACTTTATTGGCTCAGTAAAAATTACATTATTTAAAACTTTTCAAAAGAAAAAAATAAAATTTTTAGAGTTTGCTAGTTGTATCAACCAACTTATGATTAGTATTGCAGATATAGGTAGGGTAGGTATATTAATAATAAGATTTAGGGTGTCAAGTTACCTACTACCTAGTTTACTGATTCTACAAGTATTGCCTTCTATATAAGTTACAGCTAAATCTAAATACTTAAAGAAAAATAGGGATTCTTAAAAAACTTTTTTTTAAATCCAAATAAAAAAACCACTTTTTCTAACAAGAATGTGATTTCTCTAGAGAACAGCAAAGTAATATTAGCTAATGTATTCATTCTACCGTTTTTACTTTATACTTAAAAATACTTTCACCAGAAAAATTAAAAAGGTTGCAAGTTTGAGTTCAACTCATTCTCATAAAAATATGTATAACATAACAATAACGACTAAGGTATTAAGGTAGCTACTTTTTGATCGTAATCATTTAATTTTGAGTTGCAATTGCACAAATACTTAAAAGATAGAGAGAATAATAATAATTTTTTCTTATGGTTATGATAACTGATTGAGGAGAAGTTTTATTTTATGATAATGATATTATACTTATTTCAGAGTAGGAAAGGCTTCTTCGGGTGTATGCGAATTCTTAAGATGATATGAAATATCCCCAGGCCTTAATAACTGTAAACACTCAAAACAAGCCTCAAGTGTGGAAGAAAGTTGACCTCCCTTCAACCGATGAATGTAAAGTAGCTGATGCTGTCGTTCAATGCTGGGTAATAATGCCAATAGTTCAGGTAGAATCGATGAAAAGTCCCTTGGGCCAAGAATATCTTCAAGTAGAAAAGAAAAATAGAATACATTTTTATTATTGTGAATAAAAATAAATAGAATCCCATCAATAATGCCATTTACTAAAATACCTCGAATTACAGAATGGTATTCCTCTGGGCTCATTTCACTTTTTCTGTATTTGTTTGAAAAATCTCTAAATAGGTCAGTTGCTGAATCTTCTCGATCTAGGGATACTCGAATTTTTTCAAAGAGGAGCGCATTTCTATTTGTGAAATCTGGCGGTTGTGAATCTGAATAAAAATGTGGAATTACAAATTTATTTGTACAAAGCTCTCAGATATAAGATTTTTAGGAAATTTTGCTAATTGTTAAAAAACTTACATATTGCTGGCTTCTCTTTCTCACCGAGTTTTTTGAGATACAGATCAATTTCATCCACCTCAGTTTTCAAAGCTTTGGAATATACTGATGGATTTAATGAAGCTATTTTTGGCTTATTTGATACGAAATTGTTGCTAATTACGCCGTTCACAGATAGATTTAATAAAGGTTTACTACTCGTACTACTATTTGTAAATCCTGGTGGTGGAACATTTACATTAAATCCAGGTGGAGGAGCAAAAGCTGTAGGAATAGCTTTCTTTAAAGGCTCTAAACTTGGAAAATCATCACCGGTCGGCATTAATTCTACTTTCTTTTTATTATTATTATTACTACTACTATTGCTATTAACCGATTGCTGTATATTTTTGACACCCGAATTAAATAAAGCATCAGCTGCATGTGAAACTGAAGATTTGCTCTCTTCTTTATTTTTATTCTTCTTTTTCTTTTTGGCAGCTTTTTCTGATTCTTGTTCATGATCTGCGAGTGAATTTGAATTATTTACTTCATCGGTTTGAAAAAATTTCACATTGTCTTTTTTGTTACGCCCTGTGGTTAAAGGTACAAATGTATAGCCTTCATTGTTTGATTTGGAAAGTTCAGCCAGTTCAGGATCGTAAGAAGTGGAAAAATCTGGACATGGTGCAACTTTCTTATTTTTTGGCTGCTGTTGAATGTTACTTTTTGTTTTTCCTGTCCATTGCATATTCTGTTGTTGCGAAGAATTTGAATTTTTCCCAGACGACAAAGATGGAAATTCCGATTTATCTTTTAAATTATTTGGGGCTGAAAGTTTTGCTGCTGTGCTAGTTGTAGTAGTAGTTGTACTCGCTGGCTTAGGCTGAATTGTGCTTATTTTTGCTGGAAAAGATGAATGATTACCGATTGAATAAGTATTCCCTGTGGAACCACCTCCTAACTGAGGAAATTCTTCGTCTAATTTACTTGATCCTGTAACTTTGTTATTCCAGCTGGGCTTATACATATTATTATTGTTCCCATTAGATTTGGAAGAATTTGCTTTCGCCATAAGTGACGCAGTGCCTCCGCCCGAAGTCACATTTTTACCTGAAGATAGGGCAACTTTTTGAGCAATAGAATTAGTTGTTGAAGATTTATGGTTATTATTATTGAAGTTAGTAAATTGTGAGGGTGCAGCTCCACCATCCAAAGTTGGAAATTCCATCGTCGAACTTAACTCTGGTTGTGGTTGAGGCTTTGGTGCTTCTACTTCTATTTCTTCAGGATTTTGGCCGTCATTCTCATCTCTTTATTAAATGAAAAAACTACTTTAGAATCTTATAAACTTGCAATTATTAACTAATTTCTAAATCAATGTAATTTTTAAAAAAAATTAAAAAAGGTATTATTTACAGACCTATTTCTATCTCTATCTCTATCTCGGTCCCTTTTTTGATTTTGAAATCTTCTATTTTTATGCTCTTCGATTCTTGACGGTGCAGAAAATTCAATATTCAATTCTCTTGTTTGTTTTAATAAACCATGTTTTCCCAAAAGTTTACTGTGAACAGTTGTTAAATGAGCTTTTAAATCTATTTCGCTTCTAAAAACGCTAGTAAATTGTTCATCTATTTGAAAAAGGTAAATTAAGATTAAAAAATAAAATATCAAAAGTACGAAAAATAAAGACTATAATCTACCTTTGCAGTGTTCCTCTTCACAAAGAAAATGTTCTCGTCTAAAATGTATTCTTAAATCGTCGTAAGCATTATAGTATTGGTTAAATCTATAATAATAAATAATTTATATAAATCACATAATATCTAAATTATTTTACATATTTAAAATTTTGAAAAATTCCCTACCCATCGGCATCGCAAAAATGACAAAAATAATGGTCCTTTCTTAAATGTTTATATAACTCGTCCGAATCAAAATAACGTTGATCACAAAATTTACATAGAGGATGGCCTTTAAAACAAAAAAATTATAATTTTATACTACAGTTAGTCAGTAGTACAGTAAAGTACATGAGAAAATACTTACCTTTTTGACTTTTGTCATTTTTGTCGCCTATTCGTTTATGAGTAGCTAAATCAACTTTAGAATATGCCCTTCGTTCTTTAGGGAAATGCTAAATATTTTTAAAAATTGGTAAAAGAAGTATTTAATAGAATAGATTGTACTGTACCCTATGATTTAATTAAAATAAAAATACTAAAAAGAAGTCTTATTTTTTAAAAACTTATGGCACTTACTTTTATATGCTCGACACATAAATCGCAATAAAATCTTTGATGTATTCGTTGCTAAAATTTTAATTTTAATATAAAAATTAGGTTAAACTCATAATTAAATTATAAAAATATGTTATTTTATTTTCTTGAGTACTTACCATGTGCATTCTCATTTCTTCAAAATCAATAAAATTTGGACGTTCAGTACACATTGTACATTTATATGCTAGAAGTTCATCAAAATTATGTTTTATTTCGTCGTTTTCTAAGTAAATTCCATATTTAGGTAAAAATATAAACATTGGTAATTTGCTTTGTATCATCGTAAAACTTTTTTTCCCTTTAACAAATGCAACCTTAAAAAATCAAAGTATGTAACTATTATCCAAAATATTATTATTAGGTACAAATAATTAAAGTGCAAAGTAGGTGAAGTAGGTAAAAGTAGGTGAAAACTTACAAAATCTAAAGTTTTTCTGCATATTCCGCAGTCATTATTCTCAATTAAAACTTTCATCCTCGCCTAAAATTTCAAATTCAAAACATAATGTATTATTATAAATCTGTTAATAAAACCTAAATTATCTATTTTATCTTTGTAATAAATCTGTAGTTAAATTTTCAGAATTTTTTAATTTCAATAATAAATCTTACCGAACATTCAAAACAAATGGCATGATCACAACTACCAACAGAAAAGTAACGAGCTTCTCGATAACACACAATACAATTTCGATCTTTTCTATCAGACATTTTTTCAACTTTCTTCTTTCTTCTAATTAAATATAATATGACAGATTTCAATAAATGATTTGTACTTGAACAGATATAGACAGAAATACAGTAGATATCTGATTGATAGTAATTCCAATTCCAATAGACTTGAACCTTAAAAAAATTTAAAAAAAATTTATTATACGAATTTTGAAGTTACCATTTAGAACTTCAATAAAAATTACAGATAAATGTTTCTATGTAATAATTAATAAATAAATATTAATAGAAAAAAGAAACATTTTTTATTATTAAAGTACCTACCCTTTATATCTTT
>JAQIXA010000547.1:0-40370 GCA_034699045.1 Nanhermannia cf. coronata Gr-Ori-00579
ATCCTCAGGGTCAGAACCAACTTCAATTCTCCTTATCTTGAATGTTTCCAAATTGGGAAATTTTTGAAAAATTACTCCAACTTGAAAATCTGGCCATAACATTGAATGAACTGGAGGAAAAACTTTAATTTCCATTTCTTTACAATTTGGAAAAATTGAGACTTGTTCATTTGAGAAATTCCAAGTTGTATCAACTTCAATTATAAGATGAATAACTGACAAATTATCTGTCAATTGAGTCAAGAAAGGTGGCCAAATCTGTGAAATATGAAATCCAAAAGTTGATTCAAGTTCGATTTTTTGCAAAATTTCTTGAACAAATTGAATCCGGTTACTTTGAAAAGTGCTCCCATGATAAAATGACAGATAAATGCTCTTCAAATTTTGTTGTATTCTGACAAACTCTTCAATGTGCATTGTGTTATTTTGATAATTGAAAAAATTGATTGATGGAATATCAATGACAAGGTGCTCGATTTCTCTAAACTCATTTTCATAATATACAAATGCATCAAGAATTGAATTTGAAATAGCACAATTAACTTTATTAATCACTGAATGGGTTGAATAGCTTTCAGGTATTAAATCATAATTTTCAATATTTGTTCCAACAATGAATTCAAGAGATTTTAGAGATGTTGACATACTTTCATGTTTCAAAATTAAAAATGTCCAAATTCCCATTTCTTTTGGTTCCATTCTTTTGATATCATTTTGAGCTGATTTGAATAATCCATAATGATCAAATTTGACTGACAAATGTTCCAATTTAGAGTTAGAACCACTTAAAAATTGAATAATGTATAAGATATAATTTAAAACAGAAGGATGAACAATCTCAAATTTGATTGATTTCAGATTCTTCAAAAAATTGGTTCTAATGTTTCTCTGATTTCTTTCAAAATTTCTTGGCACATCAGATTCTGGAACAGATTCTGGAACCAGATTAATTTGGCGAATTTTTTCAGTCAGTTTCTCATTTTCCGAGCTTTGTACAATTTTAATGGCTCGAACATTTTGAAATGCACATAAAGTAGGGACCAACTCACTCATATGGAGATAATTGTCTTTCAGTTCTAAAAATTGAATATTATTTCCAACAGTGACATTTTCTAACCATCTCTTCATCAAATAGTATTCAGCATTTGAAATTTTTAACAGTGGAAAATTGAAACGATATGACCCAAAGAGATTTTGTCCAAATGTTCTTGAAGTTGTAAAATTTTGATTTTTCCCATCATAATGTGTCATTAACTTTTGACTAAAATCATCTCGAAACAAATCTTGAACCACTTTGTACCATCGTGGTGAGACCAATCGACATTTTTTCAATTCTTCAATTCGACCCTTTGGAGTTTCACCGAGATACAAGAATATCTTTCCAAGGATTTCAAACTATTTATCAAAATAAAATATGTAATAAAAAAAGCAATTAAACATCTCGACAATTAATGGATTGGTCATTAACTTACTGGTAATCTTCTAGTATGATCAATAGAGTTCTTAATACCCTCCATTCTACAAAACTTTTAAGACAAGACACAAAAGGCAGTTATGTTAACCACAAAGAAAATTTAAAAACAATTATAAGCAATCAGTAAAGAAATTAATTTGAAAAAGTTTTCAAAGGTTTAAGAAGCCTACACGGTAAAATTAAGAACAATTTTTAATTTCTAGAATGAGATTCCTCAAATCATATTTTGAACATTTTGATGCAAGCCAAGTAGTAAAAATTCAGATTCCACAAATTTTCAGTTCTATGACCACAAATAGTCAAAAGAGTCAACCATTTTAACAGATTTTAAATATCAACCTTAAGTAGGGTACTGTAATATAAGCACAAATTGTGCAAAAGACTAGGGAAATCAAAATTACGGATCCTATCAATTTAATTATTCTCAATATCACAGTTTTTTTATCCTTGACCAAAATATCTTGAGAAATTACATTGAATAATACGAAAATCTTTGAGGCTCTCAAAGTTACTTAATTAAACCTAATTTCATATGGGCTTAGCTTATAAGTTTATGGGACCCGTTTGACAAAAACCGTCCGTTCTATTTCGATGACATAATATGAAAGAAAATTGACAGAGAATGGTTTCATTTAATAATTAAGTTGAAGCTGAAGTAATTCATTTCTAAAATTATCTTTATGTAATTAAATAAAAAAGCAATTCTCAATTTTTTTTATCTAATATAGCATGGCATAGCTATAGATAAGATAGGTAAGGTACAGAACATTATGTGTGCATTTACAATTACTAAATGTAAGGCATATTCCTTTTTTTCTAGATTTAACTAGTTTTATTTAGGTAAGCTAATTTAAGTAATTATAATTTGTAATTTTAGAAAATATATAGCTAACTATAATTATTTTCTAAAGCTAGGTATCTCTATATTACCTAGCAGTAGTAGGTACCTATCGCTATCTACTATAATACCCAACCCAATTATCTTTATGTAATGGCAATTAAAACTAATTACTTGTTTTTTAAAATCTCAATAATTGCAGATCTTTAAATAAACACCATTGTTTAAATTACCTAAATAGGGGTAGATTAGGAATAGTTTGGAAAGGTTTTGGTTTTTGAAATTTTTCGCAGCCTGCTTTTGGCTGAACCAGTTGTTGTTTTAACATGTTTGTTTCAGAGAACACTAGGTATCTTGGCTATCGAATCTTTAGGTAATGGATATTTAAATTTGAGGTTAAAATACACTACATAGATCTAAAACTCCAAAATTTCAATTTATATCAACTTTTGAGGGTCCCAACTTGTGTGATGGTGATGGAATACCAACTTTATTTTATTTTTAGATGGGTAATTTTAGCAATTAAATTCAAGAAAAATGTAAATTTTAACCTACAGATCATTCGAATTAAATTCAATCTACATTATAATTATATAAATATTCATATTTTAATGGTTTTTGCACAAACAACCTCATCCAAAGACAAAAATATTGGGAAAAAATGCAAATTAATTTGAAATTAAGTCAGTAGAACTTGGTATATAAAGGCAAAATTTGCTTAGGTTTAAATATCAACAAGATTTTGCAAAAACTTTTCAAAAAACCTCTAAAAACCTTTCAAAAAAAACTTCAAAATGTCCGCAAAAGCCCTCGTTTTTCTTTTCGCCATTGCCTTCATCTGTGCCACCGTTATGGTTGATCAGGTAAATAAGTCATTTTTAAAGAATATATTTGGCTTTCGGGCCTTTCCATGATGTTAAACCTCATATAAAGGCCAGAAAGCCGATTATAACCCCAAGAGATCCTTTAAAATTTTAACAATTTTTTGAATAATTAGGCTTCAGCTGAAACAGCAATCTGCCAGTTGGCTCCAAGTGCTTGCCAAGCTGGTAAAATTATCAAAAATTTTCGAATTTTATTAAATTGTAGGTCATTTTTATGACATTTTTTGAAATTTTTAGGATGCAGCTCAGCTGGAAAGAATGGAGGATCTTGCCAAGCTGGTAATATATAAAAATATATTTTTGAAAATGATTTCTAAACTTATCAATTTTTTTGACTATTTAAGGACCCAATGGATGCACTAGATGCGTTTGTAATTGAAAAGGATCTATTTAAAATTTAAACTACCCTTTTAAAATCTTTATAAAATTAATTGAATATCGGATTTAAAGATTGAAATCATTGAATAAACGATTGGCTCCTACACCTACTAAATTCTAAATTAAATAACTATCTATTCACTATTATACACACTCTATTAAGTTTAAGCTCTTCAGATCAAATCAGATTTTTTAGAATTACAAAAATGATCTGTAAATATAAACTTAACTGATCTGATGCATAGCATATTATATTATATAGTAAATTAAAGGCACATACCTATCAAAATCATAAGAGTAGGTATCTTATCTTAACAAGGCATCAGTATCTGGCCTTCCTGTATCCTTTGACCTTTGACTTTGGAACTGGCATATGTACCTAATGCAAAACCTTCTTGCATTTTGTTAATATTAATAGGGTGACCAATACCAAGAGCCTAACACATATTTGTAAATACTGATTCTCGAAATATCAGTCCTTTTATTCAAAATTCAAAATGAAATCCCATAATAAGAAGTTAATATTCCAGAATTTGGGATTTTAATTCAGTTCCAAATTCCTCACCATATCTTATGATATTTTTATAAAAACCGTAGTTTTTCGATTTCAATTTCAATTTCGATTCTGAATCTGAACCTGAACTGAATGCTGAATTCTGATCTGATATATTTTAAAAAACCTATACACATGTGAATCTGAAATGTGAAAATGAAATTGACAAAAAATTGTTGGAATAAAGGCACACTATTTGCACCAATACCAATACCATTACCATATATAAACATATGCCTAATTGATACTTTACATGTACCCTGTACCCTGTATGTCACCCTATCAGGGTCATGAACTTGTCAATTTGACATACATCATACATGTCAGAACAGAACAGAATCAGAAAACAAGTCGGTCGGATCGAAGTGACTGTCGATTTCGAATCCCAAAACTTTTAAAAAATTATTACTCAAAAAACCCCTTACTTATTTTTGTTTTGACAATAAAACGGCGCATTTTATCGACCAAATTTTTAAAATTCATGTTTACGTTTTTTGATTTTTGTCGTCCACTTCTTCCACTTGTAATAATTTTAATTTTTAATTGCTTTTAGAACAGACTCAGAATTAGATTAAAGTTAATTAAGGTCAATTATTAGTTGACAGAAAAAACGGTCAAAATGCCATTTCCTAATGTATTTCATCAAATGGATAATTTCAAGAACTCGTACTCATAATTCAAGACTCGATTTTAATGGTAAGTAAATACATTTTTCATTTTTTAACTATTCTTTTCTTATTCTTAAATTTAGAGTTAAATGCTTTTTAAGGTCATCTTAAGGTCAGTAGGTATACGGTATATATAATTTTATTTCAGGTAATTTAGGTCAAGTATTACAAAACAATTTTGAATAATGTGTAATGTAAAATTAGAATCTGATTTGACTTTGCTTTGACTTGACTTTTGACATATGACAATTGACAATTTTTTAGCTTAGGTATTAGGTAGGTAGATAACTATTTCAGTTTCATAAAAATTTAATTGATTGACTAATGTGGACAATGACCATGACCAGATTTAATTTTAAAAGTCAAATTGTGGATTAAGATAAATTCGAGAATAATCATTCTCAGGAGATGGGATATAGGAATTTTGTCCAGCTCGGCCTTGGTCCTGTTGACATGTAGTAGGACCATCTTGATTTGGACATGGATTTTCCTTTGGTTTTTGCTTTGGTTTTCGTGGCAGATATCGAACACGAACTGATGGTCTCTCCCATGAACAGGTTGGATAATCTCCCCAGGGACTTTTGCAGCAATTCCTCGGGGCACATGGGTAGAGCCAGCCATTGTCATAAGCTATGAATTCACAGGCTCGTGGTCGACAACATTGTGATCTTGGATATTTTCCAGGCCAAATTGGTCGTTTATCACATGGTGGTGGTGGTCCTACAACCCAATTTTTCAACTTTGTAGGGTGATAAGCATCCTCATACTGACAGTTATAAAAAAATTTAATTTTAGTTATCAATATAATTATAATAAATTGGTCTACTACCTGATAGATGTTGAAGTTTGCAGACATTTTTAGAAATGTGTTGAGGTTTTTTAGTTCTAATTTGGTTCTTTATTAGACTAGTAGGTTAGGTACTTACCTACTATAAAAGTTAAGATTTTGATTTTGTAATTAGATTTATTTGTGATTATGATTTTGTCATTCCTATTATGACATGATAATATAATTATTATGATATCTATGGATTTAATTGCTAATTGATACTTTTTAATTTTTTAGATGCTTCGACTTTGGGGAAAGGAGAAGGAAATCAAAGACCGACAAAGGCATCGACTAGTCAAGCATCTTGTAGGCAAAGATCAAAAGCCAAGTATATCCTTATGTTTTTATTTTAATGTAATTTAGGTATCTTATCTGATTTTTTATTTAATTTTAGCATGGGTTAAAATACCGAATATACCTGTAGTTCAAAATAAAATAATAGCAAGAAAATTACTTCAACTGAATTACCAATTCCATACAGGGAGAAATAGCAAACCATATACAAAAGATTATAAAACATGGTCAACAGAATGGAGAGAAAGAGTTGCTCAAATTAAAAACACACCAAAGTTAAAATATAATTGTAAAAGACCATTAAGAAAGAAACGTGATTATGAAGATATTAAGCCTTTGGGCAGGGGGAGAGGGCGAGTAATTGAATCAGACGAAGAAGATGCAGCAGTGATTAATAAAAATGTAGATCTGGAATCAAATGAAGCTATTTCAAGAACATCTGTTAACGAGTCATCAATTTTGGGTAATGAAATCGCCAAATACCCATTAGATTCGGAGTGTGATACGAACAATATTCCAGCACAATCAAAAGAACCTGAAACACCAATTGAGGATCAAACAGAAGAACAACAACAATATACTTGGGGTGTAAGTTTTAAAATTAAAAAAATGCCTAAATTACTTTAAACTTACATGATTTAGCTTTGGCAGAAAATAATTTTTCTTTAAATTTTTTAGCCTCAAATGATGAAAGATTACAATTGTCATGAGGTCAATGAAATTATAAGTAATATGAGGGTTGTTGCATTAACTCCACTAGGTATATAATTTTAATTTATACTTGTTTATATTTTTAGAAAAAAAGGTTAAAATATAATTCTGCCCAATTTTTAATATTTAGAATATGAAATATGTCCAAAACTTGAAACGATATTTTGTGAAACCATAAGATCAGGAATTTATAAGCATGATTGGATATTAGTTTTAAAAGCAGTACAAGGACTGTGTCTTGAAGCTAATCGTGGTAGAAAGTATTGGGTGCTTTGGAATGGAGGATTTTTAGCAATTGCGAATCTATTTAAAGATGATTTAGAAAAAATTAAGCAATTTGGACTGTACGCTAGTAAACTTTTTTCTATTATTTTGCTGACAATTAAAAGCATTTTAAAAATCTATTTTTTTTATTAGTGATGTAAAGGAGATAATGTTATGTTATCCAAGAAGACTGGGTATTGAAGTAGCAATATGGTTAATTCAAAAAGGTTACTTTGATGATGGTCGAGAAATTCTCAGAGTAAGAAATTCTCAAATTCATAAAAAATATTGATTTTATTATCTTTGTCTTACTTTAGACTTGGATTGAAACAAAAAATCGAAGTTTCTACTGGGGGTTGTCTCGGGTCGCAGAAAATCCTAAGCGAAAATTAATCGATTTAGTTGGAAATTTAATCGAAGCTGTTTATATTTACGCAAAATGGACATCAGAGCGTCATATTTTCGAAAGCAGATCATTTGAAGGTAATTTTAAAAACTATTGTCATTGTCAGGTCAGATTAACTTTATCAGATCGGTTCCTAATCCTGAGACTTTAAATAGGAAGCAGCTATGAAATTGAAACGCTTGGAGTTAAAGCCTTACAACAATTTGAGCAACTCTTAATTTTAAGTCAAGAATCTCAATCGGATGTCACAATATTTATCGAGCCATTAATTGAATTAACTTTAGTACAAAAGGACAAATATCAAGCCAAAGAAATATATGAAAAAGTTTTGTATCACCATCCGAGAAATGGAATCATTGAAAACCTTTACATTCAATTTCTAGAGAATCATTTTTCAGAAGAATCTGCAAACGAAATTCTTGAGCTAAAAAAGGTAGGCGACTTACAAAAAACAACATCCATTTTTATTAAAACTTATCAAATTTTTTTAAAATTTAGATGAATTCCTTAAGATATGGTCACAGAAATGAAGAGGATACTCAAGAAAGGATTCAAAATTCTTTAGATAGTCAAAATAAGTTGAGTACTTGGTATAAAAAAGTGCTTACAACTGATTCAAGTGATAAAAAACCTTTTAAGTTACTTTCAAAGCCTAAATTTTCTTGGTAATGTTTTTTATATTTTTCTACAAAAGCATAATAAAAAATTTTAAATCGAAACTTTGTAATTTGTATACAGAATACAGTACCTAAATATTACCTAACCAATCGAGTTTATTCTTATTAAATATTCTTATGTTGTCAAATCCAAGTTTTTATAATTTCAATGTCACCCCTACTGATATGCATTATTTTATGCCCTTTTATCAAGAAGTTATCAAATGTGAAGTATCAAGTATCCGTAGTTTAGAGCATCCTGTTCTTAGGAGTGTCAATAATATTACTGTTAGGTACTTCTCGTAATTAAAATAATCAAAAATTGTGGCATACTGAGACTGAGCAAAAAATCGTTTAATTTGAGCAATTATGTAGGGTACTTGCTGATATTTCATTTAACCACTTTGGATAAACCACATTATTCGACTTGGGAAATTTAGATTATCAGTTTCAAGTAGGGTACTTTCATGATCCATTTTCTTTTTAGTTCATTTCATATCAAGTTTTTCATAATAAATATAAATAAATTACAATTTAATTGTATACTGTATGTAGTTCCCTAATAAAGTTTAAATTAGTTCAAGCCTAAGCTAAATATACGAGTACCATTTGCCATCAATATCAAACATTAAGACATACATAGGTGTAGTGTAGAAGTTGAAATATCTGAATTACTCGTTTATTAAAAATTACCTATACATGTAAAGTAAGACTCGTATTTATAAGTAATTCACAACTATTTTAAAGTTTAGTACACTCAATTCTAATTGAATTCAACTATTTATTATAGTTGAATTAAGCATGGATTTGTTTAGGATTTTTTTCTCGATTTTGTTCGTTTTTGAAATTCTTGGGTCATCATTTTGTAATATTATCTTGTACAAATGTCACAATTCAAATGTAACGGAGTACAATCTGGGTGTTGAACAAAATGGACAAAATATTAGGTACCTACATACTTATCATTCGTAAATTCAAGCTTATAAGCTGTAAAAATACCTAGTCTAGTGGTACCCTATGTATCAACGAACAACGTTAAAAATTTGTAGATAAAATTAATCTAAAAAGTTAAAAATCTCGGAATAACTGAAAAATTAGTCTCATTTGGAATTAAGGCATTTCGGTTTTTAACAGAATACGACTACCAGTAGTTGTTTTCCAAAATCGGACTACTATGTAGACTGTAGACTGTAGACAGATTTTTAAGTTTTTACAGAATTCGATTACAAGTACAAGTATAGTCGGATTTTCCAAAGGATTACTAGATTCAGATTTTTTTAGTTTTTTGCAAAATCCTATTAAGCAGCTACAATTTACTTAGGTACCTATATACAAAAAACAAAAATTGCCCTAAAAACCATTAAATTCTGAGACTAAACTGAAAAAATTAACCTTATTTTATTATACCGGTAAAAATATCGACATAAGCTTAAAAGCTTAGTAAAAGACTAACAATAAGATCTAAATTAACTAGTAGGTATACTCTTCAGTTAAACCTTTTGAGGGTCCTTCATTCAATATTTTATTAAAATCGGTAAAAAGTTTTCGAGTAATCCTCTGGACAGACAGACAGACAGATAGAATAGACAAACGAACAGAAGGACAAAGTGCAAAAAATGGTGAATAGTATAGTAAGTGCTTTGCTTGCACTGACTCACTTATCACCAAAAAATCAAAATTGTCTGAAACTTTTTTAAAAAATTATCTACCTGTATTCGGTATCATAAAATTAAAACTGGTTTAAATTATTACAGGCTAGAAGAAACAGAACTGAATTGTTCATCAACAGAACTAATTACAAGAACAATTACATTTGACCAAAATGGAGAAAACTATTTCAATTTCACAACTGGACAATTATTCCTAACTGATTTCAACTATTTCCCACAGTATTGCATTTCAAATATAAGAGAAGAGATAAATGCCATCGAAATAGTTATATGTCCAGAAAAAACCCCAACTGAAAAAATTCTCATTCCAAAATGTTGTCCAGATTTGGAACTAATTGAAATAAACGATGAAGGTTTTCAAAAATGTGTTCCAGTTTACACTAACATGGAATACAATGGGGTTATATGGTCACCGAATTTCTTAAATGAGGAAACACATTGTCTAGTACCTTATGAAGAAGTTTCATTCAAAAGTCGATTATCACCGATATTTCAATGGAAAATGAATAACTGGGATTGTCAATCACATTCCAGTAAAGATATTGTAAACAAAACGTGGATGAAAAACAAGTAAAATAGTTCATAATCTCTAGTATTATTATTAGTAGTAGGGGTAGATTAGGGATAGTTCGGAAAGTTTTTGTTTGAATAACCTGTTTTCGCCTGAATCGATTGTTATTTTCACATTTTTTATCTACTTGTATATCCAAAGATAGGCAAGAATTCTCAGAAAACAAGTCAATAATATTCAAACAGGTCAAAACAGGTCAAGTTTGTACGAAACAAGGAGTTCAAATATCAAGAACATTTCCAAACTATTACCAGTCAACTCCTAATTAAAATATCCTTTCTTTAGGTTTCATTTAACCCAAAATGGTGAAATTCTGTTCAAAAATGAGCATTCAAAAAAAGTCAATAAATGGGCAAAAATCGACCCAAAGAATTTTTTCTGTCTGGACAATATCGTCAATTCCAATATGACCATTGCTGAAGCACTAATAATTTGTAAACCAAAGCATGAAGAATCGATAGAAGTTCCTAAAAATTCTGTAATTAACTAACTTAATTTTAAATAACATAAATAGGATATCCATTAGTTTTAGAAATTTTCTAGAACGTTTATATGATTGCTTTCTCCATTGGAATATTTTTCCTTGCCCTGACTGTCATGATTTATCTTTTGATTTGGGAAATACACAATATTCATGGTAAGTCTTTTTACACACATTTTAGACTGTAATCTCTTTATAACGTATATTTTAGGCTGGACATTTTTCTTTTACGCAATGTCCCTACTATTTATGTACTTATTTTTGATGGGAGCTCATACAATCCCGGTAAAGTATATTGGTACATGGATCTGTATTTCAATAGGTAAAATAAAAATAATTAGATTATTCGAATTTTTTTTGGAAATTTGAAAATTTTAGGCGTTTGTGCTCATTTCTTTTACTTGAGTACATTTTGCTGGATTTCTACCATATCCTTTGACCTCTACTATACATTCAGGTATGATTTTCTGAAACAAATTCTTATTAATAAACTGTATTTTATTCGCAGGAAATTGTCACCAACACTGTCTAAATCAAAAGAGAGATTTCGATGTTATTTGGCTTTTTCTTGGGGACTTCCGACTTTGATTATCGGTTTTGGACTCATTTTAGATTCAATATTTTATAGGTTTAACTTGATTAATAAAATTTTTATTTATCTTATAAGTAGAGCTCCGATTCTGCAAAAATTTTGGGAAAATGTGTTTTGATTACTTCTATAAAGATGGATGAGATCTAGAGGATGATTTCGACTTTAAAAAACTTAATAAAAGGCTCCGATTTACTCTTATTCCTATTTTGTTGGTTGAATTTATCCCAATATTTTTCGTCTGTATGTTTACGTAAAATTTTTAAAAATCCTAGCTTTATAACCATCTAACCTAAACTAAAAAATTTTGGGTTAATATCATGCAGGGGTAAAGTTTTGACCAAAAATATAGGGGTAAAATGTAAATTCCACCAAAATAGGGATGAAATTAAACTTGAGTCTTCTATACCTATTTGGTACTTGATAATAATTCGATAATTTCAACAAATTCTTTCTATTTCATTCGGTACAAAATTTGGTATTCGTATCGATATAACAAAAATTTGAAAAATAAATTCTAACTCGATTGATTAGATCGAGTTGAAAATTGAAATCGGAGCCCTAGATTTGATAAAAATTATATTTTTGAATAATTTTTTGCAGACCTAATGAAGACATGTGTAAAGAAACGAATGTAATTACTCCACTTTATGGAATTTATGCTTGTTTTGGTAAAATATCTAATCGAACTTAATACTTACTAGATTGTAATTTTTTTTTGGATTTAAGTTGCTCCATTATCTCGAGGACCTTATTTATACTATCCAGTCGGAATATTATTGGGTGTTAATATCCTATTTTTCTTCCTAACTGTTCGAAAACTCTGTATTTATCAGAAAAATAGCAAAAATGTACTCAAAAATTCTTCTGGAAAAGATAAAACCAAGTAAATCTTATATCATTTTAAAGTTATTTTACTCAATGAATAGATAGGGGTGGACTTGGAGAAGTTCGGTAGCATTTTTGAAAGTTGAGCATCCTGAATTTGTTTCGGCCACCTGAAATTTGATTGAGAATATCTTGACATTCTCTAGATGTATCGATATAAAAATCTCAGGTCAAATAACAACTGATTCAGGCTTTCCAAATTTCAAAAAAGTTTCCGAACTATCCCTGATCTACCCCTTATATAAAGTATTTTTATAGCTTCATTCTATTTGCCAAATTATTTATCCTAATGGGAGTTTCATGGCTCTTTGAATTAATTTCCTGGACTTGTTGCCTTAAAAATTCGAAGCAAATGAAACTTCACTGGGTCATTCTTATGGACTGTGTAAATATTATTCAAGCGGTGGCAATTTTCTACATTTTTTGTCTACAACCACAAATATTCTCCAAACTTTGGTCGAAATACCCTAGACTTCGAGGTATCTCATATAGTACATAAATATACTATATACTGTGAAAATCCTTGTCAATTTATCAAACTTTTAATTAATTTTGAAGGGATCCTCAGGCCATTGACTTTTATTTTTAAGAATTTCACAACACCAGAGTCTCAATCCCATGGAACACAATCAATTACTACCAGAAGGGCTACAAGTGACGATCGAAAACACAGTCTGTCAACAAATTACAGGGTTTCATTTTCAAATCCTAGTAGTAACAACATATATACATAGCACTGATTGATCATTTTTCTTGAAAAAATTGATAAGAATCCCATTAAAATCCTTTTAAGATAAACTTATATATAGATCAATATATCTCCTAAGTACATTTGTAAATCATTAAAGTCCTATTCTATGTAGATATATAGTATAGAAGGGTACCTAGTATAATTTAATTGTAATTTTTGATCAAATTTGATAACTTAAAGATAATTTAAGCTACCTATATTAATGTTATTTTTGTAATTTAAAGCTTTGATTATTGATACAGATATTTGAGAAATCTTAAAATAAAATCAATTTATAAAGTCTCTAGTACCTACTCAATACTCGTATTTTACATGCATTTTCAACTTGAAAATTTCAAGTTTTTCTAAATAAAATTTGGGAATGCTGATAAGCTTTCTAAGTTTTCTATCTGACTCTCAATTTCTCACAAATGATCTTTTCGGCTTTCAGGCCTTTACCATGTTAAACCTCATATAAAGGCCAGAAAGCCCATTATAATACGAAGATATCCTTTCAAAAATTCTGTTATTAGTCTGTTATTAGTCTGTTCTTTACTTTTATATTTCTATCTAAAAAATGCAAAAAATGTCTTTAATTGACCTTGACCTTGACTATATTAGTAAGTTAGGTAAGTTTGAATTTTCTCTTTGTCATTTGAATTTACGCAAAACTTGACAAAATATCCCCCAAAATTGTTAAAATCTCAAATATATACATACAGATACTTTGTCTGTAATATACCAGTACTTGTACATAATAAATATAAATTTTTACTCAAATCTGAAATGCATACCTACCTACAAATTTATTTGAAAATTAAGCATATTTTTGGGTGTGTAAAGCATCAAGATATTAATTTATAAATTATCCATATAGATACAGATACATATACCATAGTTATAGACTATACTTTTAATAGTTCGAGTTAGAAGGTCAAAACCAAAAAGCAAAATTCAAAGCCTTTGGGGTATATAAAACTTTTACATTATTTTAAGTAATATTATCATTATTATTATGTTCTACTCTGATGTGGTTTTCATTCTGGCATTTAATTTCAATTCTGAGCAAATGTAATGGAAATATTTTTAGACTTGGAATTCTAATACGAGTAGAGGAAGTCCATTGTATTCAAATTTCAAATATATTTATCCAGACCCAGACCTAGTATTACTATCTGTAGGACTAATTGTGCAGAGACATAATAAGTACTTTTAAAATTGAAATTAATCCCACAAATATCCATTAAAAATAACCAAAAAATTCTGTATCTAACTTATTTTTGTACATTTTTGGACATTGTATCTGTCTAAAGTAATTCAGATTCATGAGTTTTTCAAAATTTTCCAAAAATAAATCAAAAATACAGTGGAAAATAGCTCTTAAAATCCTGGATTTCAATTTTTTTACAATAATTTCTTTCTAATAAAGGTACTTTAAACTTAACTAATTAATCTGTATTTAAACAGTCGAGACCCTTTGCTCATTTTTATGGTTCAAAATTCTCAGAAGTTTTAATTGAAGCTTATGTAATGGCGTAAACAGGGCCAAACTGAATACTGTAAATTGTTTTATATACCTAGGTATCTATAAGTAGTTTAGAGTTAAGCTGGTTCTTATAATAAGGATAAGTCTGGACTTTGACATATTTATTTATTTGTTAATATTTATTAACATTGTAGTACCCTACCTTACAAATGTATATTTTTTTTATATTTAAGTCAAAGTGTTTCAAAGTGATATGAACCGAGAAAATCCCTTGTTAACTTACTTATTTCCGGACTTAATTCACCATAAATTGTCTTAAAATTTCCAGAATTCCAAAGATTTTCAGACTTTCAGTTCAGAGATTCTGTGCAAAATAAAGCTCACTTAAGCCCTTAAAACAAAGATCTACAGTTTCCCTTTGATATACAAGTACTTATACTATGGTATTTTAAGTGACAGTTTCTCACCAACAGGCACATTGCCTAGTTCAGAAACAGAAATTCAGAATTCAAGATCACGATTTTATAAGCCCTTAAATTTCCTACAAAAAAAGGCTTTACAAATACAACTAGGTAGTCTTGTTTTACAAGCAAAATGATTGTGAAATGTATTTTTGTGATTTTACTTCTAAAAAGTGTTCAATGTGCAAAATCAAAGTTCAAAATTTGTCCAGAATTTAATGATGATAAAAGTATCTTGGAAGCAATTAGCCAAAATTTAAATTTTACTATTAGGTAAGTCCTTAATGTGAAATTTCTTTCTCTAAATCTTTTAAAAAATTGAGATCCTTTGTCCATTTTTATGGTCGAGAATTCTCAAAAGTTCTTAATTATGTTGTAAGTACCTACTATGTTGTATAGCTAATCTGACTAATTTATTTAAAAGTTTTCTAGAATTGCGAGAATTCAAATGTTCTGGCGAGATTTCAATTGCAAATCTGCCCTTAGAAAGTAGAGGAGAAATGTATCAAGTTGGAGAAAATGTTTCAAATCCAGTCTCAATTAGTCAATTAGGGTAATTTAAAATAGTAAAATTTGTCTTTGGTCAAATTGCATTTTGTCAAAATAGTCAAAAATATCATTTTATGATATCTTTTAATGGCCTATTTATGTAATTTAGCTCTGGCAAACCCAATTCTTGGCTTATTTTTACATTTAAATTACTAAAAAAATGCAAAAAGTGTATTTTGAAACTTGAAGAATTTCATTTTAAGCTTAGAATATTAAAATTTTGAGGAAAATTTGCCAAGATTTGAATTATAACAGTGTGATTTCAAGTAAAAATGCCTGATTTGACTGACAAAATGTAATTTTGTAATTTTCTATTTATCCAGTGTATCTAAACTTTTTAACCAATTTTTTTTAGCAATAAACCCGAATTCCTAGCAGAATTGAGTATGATGTTAACAGCATACGAAGACTATTTAAAAATCGACAAAATTTTCTACAAATCAAATGATTTCTGCATACTTTCGTAAGAATTATTTTTACTTTACATATTTAGAGAGATTCTGATAGTGATATTCTTATCTCAATATACAAATTGAAATCCTAGTTTTCGTTTATATGATTACTGTAGGAAAACTAGGATTTCAAAACTGAAATCTCTGAAATCTCATCAGAGACTCTGATGAGATACCATACTTGTGCAATACAAGCAATAATAGATGGAATATCTAAATATTTGAAAATTTGAAACAATTTTAGATTGAATCAAAACTCGATGGCTATTAAATACTGCAAGAAAAATTGCACCGATCAAAATCCATGTGTCAAATTATGCTGCCCAATAAATTCGGTTATCGATATGAATAACGGAAATGTTCGATGTACTCACTCGAAGGTTAAATGGTCACCTACATTGTACAAATCACCACATGACCCTTTGACCTCAAATGAAATGGGTAGCATTCAAATACAATATGAATTGGCAAAAATTACTTGTCCAGGTAAATAAATCAAAAAATATAAATAATTTTTGTAAATTTTACCTAATTATTATTATGCATATTTATATAATTTGACAGACAAGGAAATGTGGTATAATCGAGAACTCATTATTACGACCGATGAAGATGAAAAAGAGCAGAATTATGCCGAAAGGAGAAGATTGTAAGTACCTTACCTAATATGTATAGTTATATATAGATAATTTTTATAAAATACCGAAAAATTTCTTTATTATCTTAATACGGATAGACTGACTCGTAAAAGTCAAATAGTCAAATACCCATGTATTTTAGCTTGTATATTTATATCGATGACATAGATATGTAAATTGATACTTTCATTTGCCAGTTATTTTAAATTTTTACAAAGATTTTGGTCAAAAAGCTTACATTTTCAAAATTGTATATAATGTAATTTTTCAATTGTTAAGTGTCCGAATAATGCAAAATGGTCAACTGAAATACCTCAATGTTCATCGACAATGGGTTTATATGAACGAAGAATACTGTTTAGCTCCAATCCAAGGGTTTAATACGACAGATCAAGGCTTTATTTCAGAGTACACGGGAGCTGAATCTGATCTGCTCATATTGCTCTGTTTTACAAACCCATTTTATGTAAGTTTACTAATTTAAAAATGACTCCAATTTAATCCCATCCCTATTTTTGTTGAATTTATCCCTGTATACTGCATATTTGTTCTATCAGTAACCCTGTACGAAATTAACTCAAATCCTAACCTAAACTAAACAAAACTAAAAATATTTTAGGTCAATTTCATACAATTAGACCAAAAATATGGGGATAAATTCAACCAAAATAGGAATGAGAGGAAATCGGAGCCTTTAAAATTTATCTCAGAATTATAAGAATAATAGGAAAATACATATATCCAGATTTACAATCTTAAAAAGGTCCAGATTACAAAAAACTTGACCTTGATTTTAATTTTTTTTAATTTTTAGGAAAACCAGAATTCGAATTTTTATATCATCTTGATGTATACTTGCTCCATTTTTCATGCACTTACATCCTTAAGTAAGTAGGGTACTCAGGATTAGGTATATTATAAGGACTATTTACAAAGAATCTTAATTTCAATTTTTTTAGTTTATTTCCTACTTTTGGATCGTCAAAACCTTCATGGATTCACAGTTTTGTCGATGACTTTGTCATTTTTCTTTTTATTTGTCTCACTTGGTACTTCATATTTAGGTAACAAAGGATCTATTCGGCTTTCAGGTCCAGAAAGTCCATTATTTATAACCAAAAGATATCCTTTTGATTTAATTACCAAAATTTGCTTATTTTTTTCTAGTTTCAGATATTTTATTTCAATCTGAAGCAGAATATTTCTATTCAACTATTTGCTTCTTGATTGGTAAAACATAATTTTGAATTTGTTAAGATTAATATTAAAAGTATCTAGAAACTAGAAGTTAGAATCTAGGCTAGACTTTTCAAAAATTTTGGTTTTTTTAGCAATTACATCACACTTCTTTTTCCTGTCAACTTTCTGCTGGCTTACTGTCATCAACTTTGACGTATTTTGGAATTTAAGGTAGTTTATAAAGAGAAATATTTAATCCTAAATAGGGCACTTATTAATGCATTTTTTATAGATCAAAAGTACCCTTAAGTATGAGATCAAAGGGATACAAACAGTATGGGAAATACTTTGCTTTCGCTTGTGGTCTACCCTTGATTGTTGTAAATGTCGGAATTGTACTCGATAAACTCTATCCGTAAGAAACTTTTAGAATTTTTAAAATGAGTCTACAGCAATTGGTCAAATGACAGCTAATCGAAAGACAATTCGTAGAAAAAGAGAGACAATTGGTCGAAAACGAAAATTTGTGATATAATTTAGTTCAAAAATTCTTTAGGTTTGAATGAAAAGAGAAAATCTGGAACTATACTGATAAACTTATACAATTAGATAAAAGCCCAAATTTTGGATTTTTGCAATTTTTAATGATTCTTTCAACTTTCATTTGCATACCATGATCTAAGATTTCGACCAATTGTCTTTTCGACCTTTTGTCATTTGGCATCTTTCGACGAATTGTCACGAAAAGGTGACCGGTCAATTCATCCATTCGATGAATTGACCTCTTAAAATATTGAGCTAATTACCTATATTTCCATACTTTATTTGTACCTAGAAATATTGATTCTGAAGTCATAGTCCCAGAATACGGGCAAACTAATTGCTACATAGCAGTTTGGGCACAAGGATATTATGCCTACTATATAATTGCAGTTTTAATTGGATTCAATCTCATTTTTGTCTCACTTACTCTTATTACCATTTACATGTATCAAAGTGAGACTGCAATGGCTAACAAAAGGAAATCTCAAAAAATTCAAAAGTAAGTGCCATACAAGATACTTATAGTGTACATATCTGTAAAATTGCAAAAAAAACATAAATATTTCAAAATATTTCAAACACCTCTTACGTAAAGTAAATCCAAAAAATAAGGAAACATGGCATACCAAATTCCATGGCATACCATGGCCTGGCATACTTTTTAAAGTAATATAAACTAAAGTCAAAGTTAAAGTCAAGGTCAAAGTATAGACAGAGTATAGATATTTCAGGAATTTCTCAAAAAAAAAACCTTTCAAAACCCCAATTTTCGTGTAATTTTTCCAAAATATCTTGAAAATTATCAACATTTGGATTGGACATAATCGGATAGGATTGTACCTACGATCTCAAATGTTGTTACGAGTAATACTTAAAAAATTTAGACAATGGAACCATACCTCTCTGAATCTCAAAAGTCTCTTTGAACTTTTTAATTGACTTTGATTTCGATTTTGACGTTCAATATCAAAGCCCAAAAGAACTCATTATTTAATAAGGCTTTTTCTATCAGTTTCAGATTGTTCACAAGAATTTTCATAATCGTTGGTGTAACTTGGATATTCGAAGTATTAAGTTGGTGGTATTCTCAAAGAAAATCTACAGCCTGGTACTGGCTCCTTGCTGATCTCATAAATACACTTCAGTCTATTCTACTTTTTCTCGTTTTTGTTTGTAATCGAGAAAAAATCAACTCACTTAAGCAAAAGTACCCTTCAATTCAAAGTAAATATTTCAAATACTAATAAAATACAAATTACGGTATACAAACTAACTAAATTATTGTAAAAATATTTTTCCAGGACTTGAAAGAAGGCTTACAAGATCTCGAAATTCGATTGGAGAACAGCCCAATTCACCAACACCACTAACAAACCTCACAACTCAGACTAGTTTATCAACAAAACAGAAAAATAACAAAATTTCATTTCAACAATAAACTACCTACCTATATTATTTTAGCATATTGTACTAATATTAGGGTATAGTGTGGATAGGTATAAAATATATGAAATAAAATAAAAGCAAGCTTTTATAACTAGTTATAATAAAGAAAAAATTTAGAATTTTTTTTATACGACTTTATTGATACTCAATATTTCTTTTTAAAAATATTTACAATTATCTCAAAATTTTTCTAATCTTTGAGTATAAATTTAGATAAGTAGCTTTATATAGATGCATACTTAACAATAATCATAATGACAATGTCCCATATGTCCCATACCATAGCCAAGCATCATTCCAGTACCTAAATATTTCAGGATAAATCGAGTATTTTTAAAGCAAAATATCAAAGAATTGTAAGAATTATTAAGAATTATTAAGAATTACCAATCCCAGCAGCACCAGGATAGTAGGGATCATAATAGTAAGGTCTGTAATACCCGTAAGGGGCATATCCATAAGGGTATCCGCCTACAATTTTTCCAAAAATCGATAAGAAATAAATCTTTATGAGTTTATTATCATCTTATGATATTACCATAATATGTAGGGCGTGTTGAATAGACATAGACACCTGAAATTTATCGATATTTGTGAATCTCTCTGTATCATAATATTTATAAAAATATCTAAAAAAAAAAATACCAGGGGATGATTCATAGTAGGCATAAGATGGTTCATCATCGTCCATACAAACAGCTACACAGCAGATGTAAAGCAAAAGTGTGAAGATTATTGCTGATGCCACAAGAAAAATGATCTGAAATGAAAGTTTGTTAAAATTTTAAAAAATTGCAGGTTTTTATTATAGGATAAAAGATATGAAACTTTTTTGAAATTCTCAAAAATATCACAAATAATCGGATTTGAAAATTTCTTATAATATATACGTAACCTAATTGGAATCTAAAATGTCGACAATTGATTCATTTTGGTTATTTGTCTTTAAAAATAAAATAAAATAGATAGATGACATCGTAAGTCAACTGGACAAGTTTTAAGAGAGCATAAAATCACAACAAAATACAGAATTTCAAAAATGTAATAAATATTAAGCATAATTATGTCACTTTGGTTCATTTTATTTGACACTTTTGATACAACAAAACCTACCGAATCAAAAACCTTTGTCAAATTCACAGCTTTTTAAAATACCGTGATTTTTATCCCATCAAAAATCCTATATAGAATTAGGCTTTTGTGGGTTTTGAAATCTTGTAAATGCGGCTGGATAAGAACCATGGTTTTTTTATTGTGAATCTGTGAATTGACATACGAAAGGTTCTTGATTTATGAATGCTATATAGGTAAGGTAGTTTTGCACATTATGAAGTTTTATACATCAAGTATCAAGGTTCAAAAATAGAGTAAGGTTTCTTCCCTTGTTAGAAAAAAAAATAAAGTTTCAATTTCAATAGATACTTACTCCAGTTGCCATTCGAATTCCTTCTAATTGGCAAGTATTATATTTATCCATTAATTTCAAATCTCCGGGAAGGATTCCAGTACTAGGGTAATTTGAATCCAGACATATTTCTAAAACTTTGATTTTGTTCGAATACTTTGCGTACCTAAATATATATATTTCAAGACAAGATACATAAAATTTTTAAAAAATCTCTACTGATAAATTTCAATTTTTAAGAATTACATTCTTCGATTATCACTTGTAGCCACGAGGAAAACTGCTCCACAAATTACCAAAAGTATAAACTCAAAGATCATCAAGCATAGATCCTAAAATACAAACATACAGTAGATTTATACATTTCAAAAAAAAATTTTTTTAGCAAACTAACCCTGCTCATTGACACAACAGAATAGTAGGAATCCGCAAAAATGAGAAAAATGTGGATGATGAGAAGAATGAGTCCAATGATAGCACAGCAAAGTGCCAGGATTTCTCGTCCATTATTCCTACAAATTGTCCATGATAATGATAATGATAACAAGTGTATAATATTATTCCTAACAGTATAAAGTACTTACCTATAAAGTCTTGTCTCTTCAAATTGAGCTCGAAATTTGTCATTTGTAGGTGAAGTTTTTCGAATATAATCATTCCAAACCTCATCATGGTGGAAACTGTAGATTAAAAGCGCGACTCCAACAAATGCCATGAGCTAGAATCAACAAAATTGTCAAAAATTTCATATATTATTATACCAATTATACCATATAATGTAATAGAAATCTGACAAAATTTTCGCAATTATTAGAAATTTATCTAGAAGAATAATTGCTAAATATCAACAAAAACTAATATCATGAATCTAAATTGAAAATTTTGCCAATCAATCGAAGTTTATTACAGACTGGATTCGATAATTTTAATAATAATAACTTTATGAATATTCCAATTACCACTACAACTATGACGAAAAGTCCGATATAATTAAAAAATGGCTGATCCGGGAAATCATCAAATTCCTGATATCGGTATTTCTGGTCTTGTCGACCTCGAATTTCATAATCTCGTTTTTTCATACGAAGTTCTTGAGAAGGGGTAAGCTTTATAGCCTGAGTTCCAACTTGACCTTTTGCATCTGAACTTTGAGGATCTTGTCCTGCCTCACCAGCATCAGCACCTGGTGGTGGTTGTGGTGGTGCCCGCTTTTTCGGTTTTCCAAAAAGATGAATTGGTCTTGGACCTAAATTTTTTCATATGTAAGTGTGTAGCTAAACTAGGATTTAATTAACTACTCTTTAGATAATTATTAGATTAATTGTGAGAGCAAAGAGTTGAAACATCTCAGTTATCCCAATTTTCTGGGTCAAAGGTAGGTTAAATTCGAAATTTCCGTAATCGATTCCCCCTATAGACACTTTAACAAGAGAGTTCACAGCAACTCAATCTGAATTTTTTTCCTAAATGGGACAACTAGAACTAGACCCTATAAGGGTCTTTCATTCCTAGTTTGGTTAGTTTTCGAGTATTTTATTTGGATGAATAGACGAACAAAGTGCAAGCAAAGTTGAATAGTAAGTGCTTGCTTCACTCGCTCTCACAATAAATTATTCTCTTTTAAATTTTTAAAAAATTACCAGCTTTTACTTTGACATGACCATCTTGATCTTTTTTCCCTGGATTAGGTACATAAAGATATTTCTTTTTGCCCTTTTGGACATAAACAGCTTCTGGTGGTAGTTGACCTTTTTCTGGAATTTTAGCAGTATTCAAATCATTTCCATCATTATCATCAACTTTTAATCCATCAGTTTCAGTAACTTGATCCACTTTTTCTGGAATTTCTTCAGCCTTTTCAACATCAACTTTACTTTCAACTGGTTCTTGATCCACTATTTCCTCAGGAAATGGAGCTGGAGGGTTTTCTACAGGTTCCTCAGCTTTTTTTTCAATTACCTTTCCAGCAGCAGGTTTTTGAGCATGTTTTGGTGCATTCTTAGTGAATACATTCTTCTTAGTCTTTTCATTTACTACTACAGTTGTTTTATTTTTCTTCATTCTGAATGAAGTGCCGCCGGTCAAATGTCACAAAATTCTCTTTAATTTTGATTAGGATTTTTAATTCTACTACATCTATGAATATGCTAAAGTTTCTAAAAATCAAAATTTCATTTATATAAAGCATAAATATGAAGTCTTTGATAAAGCAATATTACTAAGGTTTTTAGTGTCAAATTCTATAAACAATCTCATTGTTAGCAACAATAATCCTAGTACTACAAATACTAGTACTACAAATACTAGTCAAGAATATAAGCCAAGTTTCAGTGAGAAATTTTAAAAACCTAAAAAATATTTTTTTGCTTTTTACCTAGAAGTAAAGCATATTTATATAGAGTACACACACTTGAACCCGTTTTTACCAAAAAATCGATTTATGGTAGGTACTTTTAGATTGAGTTTTGTATTTGTATCTGCTGGTTCTTTGTAAGGTTGCTAAGTACTATAATCCACAACAATTATATTAGGTATAGAAACTCTTGAACTACTGACATAAAACTAATTATTTATTTGACCAAAAGTAAAAGTTAAAAAATGGATGAAAACCGTCCAGGCACTGCAAATCGACCTTTGACCTCAAACCAACAACCTCTTTCAGAGCAGAATGTGAATTCAAATAGACCAATCTCTCGGAAATATGGAGCTCTCCCTGCAACTGCTAGACCTAGTCATATGGTAATGATCAATATCTACCTATGTATATAAAATTAAATTTGCTAAATTAAGTAGGTACATTTAAAGGCCTACTGGCTCTTAATTCAACAAACCTCGAAAAATTTAATAGTAAGATAGATGATAGACCTAGACCTACCTAAATTCAAATTAAAAAAAATTATTCTTTTTAGAAGGTATAGAAAAATCCTCAGATTTGTCAATTAGCAATTTATAGACTTGTAAACTTTACATAGGTATAAGCATTAAGCATAGATATTTACCATAGCTTAGGCTATGGTAAATTTTTTAGAAAATTGAGAATTTTTTCTGAGAAAGTCAAAAAATCAAGATTTTATTAAATACTATTTGAGTTGTGTTGTGAGGTTTTCCTCATAGTACGAGTAATATTCTTATCTCAATTTTAAATCGTAATTTTTGGCTATTTGATTTATGAAATTTAGGTTTCCAAAATTGAATAATCTTTTTTGAATATTTTAGAGAGAAGCCTCAGCAATGGGTGATCGACCGATGAGTAAAATAGCGAGACTTCAGTCGGCCCTTCGGCCAGGATCTGGTTATCGGCAAGGATCGGCCATGAGACCTCAGTCTCGTTCAGGCTTGTCAATAGCTGGACAAATTCCTCTACATGGTATCCAAAAATACAAAAATATCTACCTACTTGAAAGTTAATAATCCTTTGAATTTGACTTATTAGCACAAGTCAATGTGGCAGATAGGCCCGTAACTCAACAAGGTAATTTATAACACTACCAAAATTGGCATTTTTTACATACCTACTTGTAAAATTACCAAAAATGTTATTTTTCATCAGGACACTTTATGAGACAAAAAATTCTTTATCTATGTCTTTTTAAAATGAATGTATAGCTTACGACCTTACCTAATGTGCGTATCCTATGTTGATTTTGAAATTTTTTAATCATTTCGAGCTTTCATAGTCTAGGTATATGTAGTTTAAATTCAAAATTTCTATACTGATACAGATAGTTTGAAGTTTGAAAATTTCTTGCAATTTGATCTATATTTATCTTTCAATTTGCCAATTTTCTGAGATTATACAGATAATGTAATCTGGCAGAAAATGTGTTTAAAAATGCCCTTTTTTAACGAAAAATGCAAAATACTGATTCATTTTAAGGTGTTTCGGGCATCAGAAGCCTTCGGACCGGCTATGGTCAAAGACGGGTCATCCATGATAAAAGTTACTATATGGGACTCTTACACACCAAAATGACAGAAATCAATTCAGAAATTTACAAACTGAACTCGATCTCTGATGGATTGGCCAAGGAACAAGCGACTTACACATCTTATGAGAAAAGGGTCAAAGAATTGGCTTCAGAATTAATTGGTAAAATACTAAAATTGCAGTATTTGAGATTTAAAACTTTTTTTTAAACTTTTAGAACTTCAGGGTGAATTAGCAGATTACAATCTACTCGTTGATCTCCTCTCCTCTGATAAGGACAAGGCCTTTTTAGAGGAGGAAATTGGAAATATTTTGCGGGAAAATCGAAGTGAGTCTCAAAGGGTTGAAGCCATTTATAACAAAAGAAGAGAAACTGAGAAGCAGGTGGCCGAACTGGAGGAAAGGATCCAAGAGGAGAGAAATAAAGCTGACGTTTTGGTTCAATCACTTGACCCTTTAATGCAGAAAAGGTTTGTTTGTCAAAATTTCGAAATTTTTAAGACCAAAATAGCCCATAATCTGAAATCTGGTAGAAATTTCGGTCCAAATCTTTTACCTAGTAATGTTTCGATTTGGAATGGACCATTTTCTGACAGTAGGTCACAAATAAGGTCTTTTGAAATGAGAAAATAGCCCAAGGTTCTTTATAAATAATACTCCGTAGATGACTTTCACTTGCTTTCACTTTAAAATAAAATCAATTTCAATTTCTCAAAAACTAACTGATACTTGACACGCTTATGAATTTGTTCCTATATTTTTAACCTTGTACTTTTTTGCGATATATTTTAGATATGAATCCTTCCAGCAAATGAACCAGAAGCTCCAGCAAAATATGGAAGAGCAGCAAGGTCAGCTGGATGCTCTGAATCAGAGGAAAAGTGAGCTTTATGAGCGGATTTCGAAATCTGAGATAAAAAGAAGAGCTGTGGCTCTTGAAGAAGAACTTCTTGAAGCTGAAGAAAAAAGAGACGCAATGTCCAGAGATTCCGAATCTCGTGAAACACCTGGTTTGATTAGAAAAAATTTAAAAATGTAATTTGTAAATTTTTCTAATTGGTTTATTTAGAGGAAGAAAGAGAACGACTTTTGGCCCAAGTTAAGATCGACAATGGGGAAATCAGCACTTTAGAACGACAAATTGCTGAAGCTAATGAGGAATTGCGGATTATTCAAGAAGAATTGACTGGAATGGATCAGGTAATACTTGTCTAATAAAATTTCTTAAAATAAGATTACATACTTTTGTGTACTCCGTATCAGTAAAGACACTTTATTTCAATTTTGTAAGCTTTTTTCGTCATTTTTTGAACAGGAAATTGAAGAAAATGATTCAGAAAGACAACAAAAATTTCGAGAGTTGAAAAAACGTGAGCAAGAAATTGAAGAATTTATGAGAAATTTTGATGAGAATAAATCGAAAGAACTTGAAGGGATTCATAAACTTGAAGCGGAAATTATGAAACTGATGGAAAAAATTACCAAAAATCTCCATTTGGCTTCAACAATTCCAGAGTATGTGTAGATACCTACTTTGTGTATTTTTGTGTAAATTTTTGACATTTTTTTGGAATTTTAGAGCTGGACAAGGCCTAAATGATTTGAAAGAAGATATGGAATTCAAAGAGGAGGAATTTGATAAAGCTAAATATACGACAGAGATGATTGAGTCTCGGAATGAATCACTTATGAAACAACTTAATAATGTAAGAAATGCAAAAAAGTTTATATCTATTTTATAATTTGGTATTTCAAAGTTTTGAAGCTCGAAAAGCTGAATTTTGGTCAAAATCCAAAATCTGGTTCTTTTTTATATTTTCCTACTGTAATTTCAGTTTGAGAATCTCGAAGAAAAGATGAGAACCGAGTTAAAAACCCTCGAAGAAAAAATGATTCAAATGAAGTCAGACATGAAGAAATATCAGGAGACTGAAGTGCTCAAAAGTGAAGCTTCAGAGAAAAGTTTAAATCTTCAGGAAGAGATCGATTCATACGAGGAGAAATCCAAGGGGTTGAGCGAAATTGTCCAAACTTTGCAAATTGAACATGATAAGTTAAAGGCTGATTTAGAAAACAATGAAGTTTACAAGCAACTCTCTGGACTGGTAATCTACTTATTTAAAAATTTATTTAGAAATTAGCTAATTTTTTGATTTACTCGTAGGAAAGTAAATGGTCGCATCTAGAGGAAAAGAACTTTGAAATCAGTTCATATTTGAAAAAGAAAAAACTTGAAACTGATTTTGAAAATGCCAAAAATGATGCTTTGAAATTGATGAAAGAATATAATGGTTTAATAAGTCAAACAATTAAAAATTAAAGTTTTACAATAAAGAGATAAAAAAAACTTACACATTTCACATTCTCAATTTTAGCCTCTTTTTTGCTTGTAAATACAATTGAAAAATTGGACTAAATCTGGTTTTTCAAAGATTTGACTGAATTGAAGCTTAGGTTTTTAGGACAATTTTTTCCAAAAATAAAGTGATTACAGCTGGCTTGGATTAGTACAGTACCTATATATTATGCAAAATGTAAAATTATTTACGGAGTAGTTTAGAAGAATGTTTATGATAGAATATTTTTGTAATTGTCAACTGTTAAAAATTCTGACAAGGTCAATTTGTCACTTAGCATTTGACCCTTTGAAGGTGTTTTCTGGAGATTTGTTTTGTGAGCCCTTTTGTTTTGACTTGAATTTGAAGATTTTTGGGTAATTTTTGAACCTTTTTTTGACTAGATATTGAGGATTTTTGGAAATTTTTGTTAAATTTTGGACCTTTTTGACGTGATTTAGAGAATTTTTGGAAATTTTTGAGCCTTTTTTAAACTTGATTTTGAGATTTTTGTCAAATTTTGAACTTTTTTTTAATTGATTTTGAGGCTGATTTTCCATCATTTTTTCCTTTGGAACCGACTGATAGCCTCAAGAACCGTAAAAATTAGTTAAACATTGCATTATTATACTCGATGCTTTGTTCGCTGAATAAATAATTAACCTTAATTTTAATTTTAAATCATAGCTATTTGAGATTTTTGTCAATTTTTGACTTGTTTTGACTTTTGAGGCAGACTGAGAATCTCAATGAGAATTTGAGAAACAGACATAAATATTGGACTGACTGACACGAAATCAAAATAAATGTGCTAAAAAAATAAATATTTTTTTTCTGTATTTTTGTTTTTGTTTTTTGATTTTTTAACTTTTAACTATGTTTTGGTTTAATTACAATTAAAAATGTCATCAAAATTCGAGAACGGTCGAGTACCCGACGATTTCCCATTATGGGAACATATCCCGGATAAGCCAAAATTGACCAATTTGAATGCAAATTATGGACGGATTCCAGCTGAGGTTTTACCGGTAAAGTAAACCAATTGCCAATTAATATTTTTAATTTTAATTTTAAAGTAAAAAGGCAAGCACAACAGGTAGGTACATCATATCATACTACAACTGAACTTCTTTACATGTGATATATAACCCTCCTATTAAATGACCCTTTTAATCTTGGTTACCCTGACCCTATTCGGTGGTATTCGGTAGGCTAGACTTCGTTTCGTAATCAGGGAGGTCTTGTCCTTATTTCAACTGTAATTATGTTATGTAAATTAAATGGTTTGATTTACAATGACAATGTTATTTTTAGGCACTTGAAGATTTGGCGACCCCACATATCAAATCATTTGACTGGATGTGCGACGAAGGGATCAGGAAAGCCATCCTTGACCTACCAGCACTTAATTTTGAAATCCCAACATCTAAGCAAAGGATAGCACTTAAAATAACAGTAAGTAATTTTCTCTATATGACATGGTCCTTATCATTATTATCATCATCAATATATCAATGGTCTATTCTTTTAATTTAGCTCTGAAATTGAGACCTAAATATGATTTTTCAGAGATGACATGACTTAAATAGGATTTGACTTTGCAATAAAATATAAAATGACTAAAAGACCTAAATTTCTATTTTACTTTTTATAGGATGCGAAAGTAAATTCACCCAAAGTTCCAATAGGCACAATAGGAATAAAAGATTATCGGATTTTTCCAACTGAATGTCGACAAAGATGTACTAGTTATACGGGAGATTTTATGATCACTTTAACTTGGTGGTTAAATGGTAAGCTAATATTAATAATATAAAGTTTAAGACTAATAAATAATAAATTTTTAAAGGTACTCAGCAATTGTCAATTGAGAAAGATTTAGGTGAAATACCAATTATGGTTAAGGTAATTTAAGAACACTATTAATATTTTTCAAGTCAAAGGTGTAATTGGTTTGGTTTGTAATTTATAGTCAAAATTGTGCCATTTAAATAAATTGTCACCAAAAGGATTGGTAGCGAAAGGAGAACATGAAACTGAATTTGGTGGATATTTTATATCAAAAGGACACGAGAAATTAATTAGATTACTTTTAATGACAAGAGCAAATTTTCCATTATTTTTATCAAGATCATCTTGGCTTGCCAGAGGTAGAAATTTTACAGATAAAGGTGTGCTCATTAGATGTGTTAGAGAAGATAGAACATCACTTGTAAGTTACAATTACAATGTTTATAATTTTATTGCATTTTTATTGACATTTTATAACCTTAAGTAGGTAAATAATTGATAGGTTATCTTTTTTTCTAGAATAATGTAATGCACTATTTAAGTGATGGATCTGCCAAATTAATGTTTAATGTTGGTCCTGAACTTTTCTTTGTTCCAATCGTGATGATTTTTAAAGCATTAATCGATGTTACTGACGAATTTATTTATAAAAAATGCATAGAAGGATTCGAGGATGATTTTTTCTTTAAAGGGTATGATAAAGAGAACAATTAATGCCTAAAGCCTAAATGATATTAAATAATGTTTGAATTTTCTATTTAGCCATGTAGCTGAAATGTTAAGAGATTCACATCGTGAAGGTATTCATTTTCATCATCAAGCCAAAGTCTTTATTGGTTCAAAATTCAGAGCAAAAATTGAGAAAGTCATAGGCGAATGGAAGACTGATGCAGAATGCTGTGATTTTTTAATAGAAAGAGGTGTTTGTATTCACTGTAACACACCGATGGAAAAATTCTTTGTTTTAGTGTCAATTCTACAGAAATTATATGCTGGTGTTCAAGACAAAATACATCCCGAAAATCCTGATCATGTAATGTGTCAAGAAGTGCTTTTGGGTGGTCACCTTTATTTACAACTTATAAAAGACAAATTAGAGCATTGGCTACATAGAGTAGAATTTTTACTTAAAAGAAAAGCTACAATTGATCCAGCTAAAGAAATTAAACCAGGTAAAAGAAAAAATTAAAAGTTGTTAAATTATTTATTACTTGTAAGATCAATTATCTTTTCAGCCGACGTAATTAAAGCTGTTGGAAGTGCCTATAAACTTGATCAAAATTTTGGAACATTTATCGCCACTGGAAATTTGCCTATTCACACAGGTAGGTATAGTTTGCTAATTTAAGATCTAATTACCTATTTGTTATTTTTTAAATTCTTTTTAAACCCCTATATGGACTTATTTTTAAATAAAAAATTAACATTTTAGGTAGGACATTACCACAAAGACAAGGATTAACAATCGTTGTGGAAAATATCAACAGACTACGTTATTTGGCTCATTTTCGTTCAATTCATCGTGGTTCTTTTTTTCAAGAATTGAGAACTACTGATTGTCGTCAATTACAACCTGATGCCTTTGGTTTTATATGTCCTGTTCATACACCTGATGGATCACCTTGTGGGCTATTAAATCATTTAACAGCATTTTGCCGAGTTGTAACTGAACCATTAGATTCTTCAAAAATTCCTTCGATTTTAATGAGATTTGGAATGGTATCAATTATTGAAGAATGTCCATATAAAATTAAAGAATGCTATCAAGTGTCTCTTGATGGCAAAATTTTAGGATACATAAAGGATGAGGATACAAATAAAATTATGGACAAGTTAAGAGAATTCAAAATTGAGGGTGTTCAGGTAATTTCTAACTAATGCATGTAGTAATTTTTCTGTAAAATAAATGTTAATTTTGATTTTATTAGATACCAAAATATACCGAATTAGCCTTTGTACCCAAAAGAAAGAATGGACAATATCCTGGATTATATATTTTTACAAGTCAAGGTCGGTAACACTAATTGCTTTTATCTTTATCTTTATATTGACCGAAATTTAACATAAATAATTTCTTTATTTATAGCAAGAATGATGAGACCTGTAATAAATTTAAAGTATGAAAATAAAATTGAGTATATTGGATCTTTTGAGCAAGTTTATATGGACATTTGCATGCGTGAAGATGAAGCTTATCCTGGTAAAGCGAAACTTCTTATTCAATTTAACATAAAAATAATAATCAAACAACCTTTTTTCTCAGGCCTGACAACCCATAAAGAAATTTTTGAAGGAGGATTTTTGAGTCATTTGGGTAAATCTTAAATTACTTTGTGATTTGTGGCTTGTATAATTTTTAATTGTTTTCATTTAATTTCCTTTTGCAAAAATAGCATCATTAATACCAAGTAAGGAAAAGGATAATGATATTTTTGAAACATTACTGGAGTTTTTATTAAATGATTTTACTTTTGATTTTTAGTGCCAGATTGTAATCAATCGCCACGTAACATGTATCAATGTCAAATGAGTAAGCAAACGATGGGCTCACCTTGGCATACATATCACAGATTTGCTGAAACTAAACTTTATCGCTTATATTTTCCTGGTGCACCATTTTTTCGTCCAACACATTATGATTATCTGAGAATGGATGATTATCCACAGGGAACAAACGCAATTGTGGCTATTATTTCATATACGGTAATTCCTATTACATTTGCCATCTGAGTTTAGATATTTTAAAAACTACTTTTTAACATGTTATTTTTATTACAATTTTCAATTTAGGGATATGATATGGAAGATGCTATGATAATCAACAAATCATCATTTGAAAGAGGTTTTGGTTATGGGTGCATCTATAAAACTGAACATGTTGATCTTAAATTATTACTTAAGAATCCAACAACTCAAAGTACTTTTCAAAGAGATCCAAAGGCTCCAGAATTGGCAGCATTTATTGGAGAGGATGGATTACCTCATATTGGTCAAGGACTTAATAATGGGGATCCATATTTTTGTTATTTCAATGCAGAACAAGCAAAATATACAGTCATGAAATTTAAGGGAGCTGAAAGAGTATACGTCGATAGTGTTAAATTAAAAAGTAATGCAAGTGGGACTTTAGAAAAATCTAATGCTGCAATTATAACCCGAGTTCCAGTAAGCTAACAAATAATTTAAGGTCAAGAGTTTTAGAATATAATTCAATTTAATTTTTTTAGAAATATCCAAAAATTGGTGATAAGTTTGCTAGTCGTGCAGGACAAAAGGGAATTTGCAGTTATTTATGGCCATCTGAAGGTAATAATAATGATATGAATAGCCTAATTTTTATAACTAATTCTTAAAAAAATTATTCTTTCTCTCAAGATTTGCCATATACAGCTTCAGGACTACTTCCAGATATTGTATTTAACCCTCATGGTTTTCCTTCTCGTATGACAATAGGTATTACTGAAACAAAAAGCAATTCAAATTTTAAAATATCCTATAAAAGTTACAAGCTCTCTTTTTTTAAATAGCTATGATGATTGAAGTATTAGCTGGTAAATCAGGAGCCTTACATGGGCTTGTTCATGATGCAACACCATTCAAATTCTCAGAGACAGATTCAGCTGCCGAATATTTTGGAAATCTGTTAGTAAAGGGTGGTTACAATTATTATGGAACTGAAAGAATGTACAGCGGAACAAGTGGACGCGAGCTTACTGCAGACATATTTTTTGGTATCGTACATTATCAACGTTTACGTCATATGGTCTCTGAGAAATGGCAAGGTACGTAGATTTTAGTGTTTAAATAATTTTCGAGTCAAGTGCCAAGTTCTGCTTAAATTAATCTATCATATTTCAATTTCAAGTCCGTTCAACTGGTCCACTTGATGCTGTTACTCATCAGCCAATAAAAGGTAAATTTAGGATCATTTGAAGTCAGAGTATAATTTTTTATATTTAAAATGTTATAATAGGAAGAAGAAAAGGTGGTGGTGTTCGATTTGGTGAAATGGAAAAGGATTGTCTAATATCTCATGGAGCTTCATTTCTATTACAAGATCGTTTATTCTATTGTTCTGATAGAACTACTACGAAAATTTGTATAGATTGTGGCTCAATTATATCGCCAATAATCAAAATAGCTGAAATGCCCTTACCTGGAGCATCTCATATTGAAAGTAAGTATCACATTTAATTATAAAAGTATTCAGAATATTTAAAATCCTATATCCTACTAATTTTTTCTTTTTTTCCCTTTAGTTCCGAAAGCTAAATGCGCATTTTGTGGCAATCAAGAAAGTGTAGAAACAATTGAAATCCCCCATGTTTTTAAATATCTTGTAGAGCAATTAGCCAGTTGTAATATTAAGTTAAAAATTAAAACTGCACATATTTGAATTAGATTTTTTTTTCTATCTATCTAACTCTAACCTAATTTATTTTTTGAACTTGAAAATGTTTTTTATCATCATTTTTCTAAGCCTATATTTTTAAATAGAGACTATTGACTATTATTTTTTTTAAATATTTATCGACTGTTAAAGTTATTAATAAATTCGAGCGAGAATGCTTGACTTGTCAGAATATGGTAATAATAATGTAAACTATACTTAATACCTATTGAATATCTAATATTCTAAACTTCCTTGCCATTGCAGTTCTATAATAGGTATACTACTTGTACTCGTACTGTAAGATTTTGAACTAAAAATAGAAATTGATACATTATTCGAAATCAGGGTTTTGCTCATATGATTTTTCAGTTTCAATTTGCAATCGTAATTTTCTTATTACATTATATTCCTATTTACATGATATAAATAATACAAGATAGAGATACAGAAATACAAAACTTATACCTACTTACAATTTTAGGTAGTTTTTAGTCGATTTTTAAAATGCTTGTTGAATTATACTTTTGTTTGTACATGATAAAAAAATAAAATTAGGTAGATTAGAATTACGTAAAAAAGTTTTATAAAAGACATTTTCCTTCCAAGACGAATTTTGTTGTAGAGTTGACGAGAGCCATTTAACTAGTTGCTTATTATATTGTCTTGAGATATGCAATGAGATCTCCACGTTCTTGAGGTTTCTATAAAAATCAGAAAAGCAATGAGAAACTTCTTAAAAATGTTTTCTAAATTCTAAAGACAGGATTAATCTAGAACTAATCGTATGGCATGTTATTTTATGAATAATCAATAAACATGACTAATTTTTACCTTCAATCCAGCAAAAACCACTACAAAGACAGGTCAAAGAGAAAATTATATAGGTATAAGGAAATACTTATTCATAAAAAAAGTTAATTCCTTAAATACTTTTAGTTCCAGGAATATACTTCTTGGGATTTTCCAGGTACACAAAGAGAGTATCAGGACTCCAAACGATGCCTATAATGAAAGAAATTGATATTTATGCATTATGATTAGATTACGAATCATTAGTCAAAAATATTTCTGAAATGATTATCACCTTTAGCTTTGTTAGCAGCAGAATAGTTGAATCCAGGGGCTTGTCCAGTTTTACGTCCAATGAGTCCACTAAGATTTGGTCCAACCTTGTGCTTTCCTCCTTTTTCTGTGGTATGGCATTGAGCACATCTTTGAACAAAGATAGCTTTTCCCTGGAGAAAGTCATTGGATTATTATTTACATTTATCCTGAAAATACAATGAATTCGAATAGAAATTCAGAATTAGAAATTTGTTTACTTTAGCGACATCACCAGCTGGAGGACCACCACCCGCCTTAGGAGCACCACCTGCCTTTGGAGGACCTCCTTTTGCCCCGACTTTTGACATTTTTCAATTTGTTGAAGCCGAAGTTTGCAGTTTGATTCAAAATTAAAATTCCAATAAAAAAATTTCAGAAAATTGTCGATCAGACAAAAAAATTCGAAGAAAAAATTCAGTCAAAAAATTAGATATTCCAAAATCCCCTTGAAATTATATGAAACATATTCATGGCAACAAGTCAATTATTGTATCGATATTGTCTAAATTTTAGCAACATTTTCAAATAAAAACTCAAGTCAAATTAAACTACTGACTGATTACTACCTAAGTAGCTTTATTGAAATTGTGTAAAATAAATGTCAAGCTAGAACTTCCTAAAATATAAAAGCTTGGCCTATAGGCATGCGGCATACATACGAGTACAACAATAAATTGTCCATCAATTTTTTAGAATATGATTTTTCTAATTTTTATTTCGGTACCACAACTTTTATTTCTAGTTAACATATAATAATAATTTTAAAAAATGATTTCCATAATCTATGATTAATTGCTAAATAATCATTATTATATTTTTAGCTAAAAATAAATATGTAGTGGTAGATTTTATCGTAGATAATTGATAATAAGTACACAACACTTATTACAAGAATATAATTAAGATTTTCTACAATTGACTACTTTCTTTTTAAATACTTCATTTTTCGATACATTTTGTATTAGCACTGCCTGTTAAGTTAAATATTTTGATAAATTATTATGAGATAAAAGAGACCTGAGACAAATTTATAATAAATATAATGCAAAAAAATGTGGACTTTTAGATTTAATGATTAAAATAAAAGTCCTTTTATCTCTAGGTCTGGTTTGGTTCGATAAAATAATGACATAAAAAGAGATACATAATTCATATTCATTATAGATAATAGAGTACAATTATTGAAATGACTCTTTGCTTTATATCTAATTTTTGCATTTTTTTTTGATAATTATTATAAATCCTTTGAGATTGAGATTTGATGTGGATACTCTTTATCTTTACAATATTATGTATGTTGAACACAAAATGTTTCTGAAACTTTCTGTACCTTATGTTCTAAAATTATTATATGGCTAGATTTAAATTTTCGATCAATCAAGAAGATACATTTCATAGGTTATAATTTTGAAGGGCCAATTTTCTCAGATGTTTAATTTTTTACTTATCTATGCAGGGTTACTTTGTAGCATCTACAATATAAGCAATTAAATCTCCTCTTTCTTGTGGTTTCTATAAATAAAATAAAAGATAATCACTATTAGTATAATGTCCCACAAAAGAATGAAATAGACATGTTAGAGTTATAAAGTTATAGCTGTACCTTTAATCCAGCAAAAACCACTGTAAAGAGCAAAAATTATAAAAAGATTACAATATAATATGTAGGTACTCGTAAATAAAAAGTTAATATAATTAAAACTTAATTACTTTTAGTTCCAGGGATAAACTTTTTAGGATTTTCCAAGTATTCAAAGAGTGTGTCAGGACCCCAGACAATTCCTTTAGCTTTATTTCCATCAGAATATGAAAATCCTGGAGCTTGTCCAGTCTTCCTTCCTATGAGACCATGAAGATTTGGGCCAACTTTGTGTTTTCCTCCTTTTTCTGTGGTGTGACATTGAGCACATCTTTGAACAAACACCTTCTTTCCCTAAATAAAGTACAAACAATTTAATTAGACAAAGAAATCAACCGATTTTACTTTACACAAACAATGGTTACCTTTTCGATATCGCCTGGTGGAGGACCCATTCTAATAAGTTACTGTAGGTTAGACTGGTTAGAGATTATAAAAGGTCGATCACTTGATTCAGGCTCTGGCAAACCTAGAAACCTAGAAAATTACAATAAGTTAAAGTACAAATTATTACATAGGTAATACTTTCAATATCAATTTAATCTTGAATAAACAACTAATGATCACATGAACTTGAAATTTTAGAGCAATCAGAGCCGAACTAAATGAAATGGACCTTTATAAATCTGAGATTTATAAATTTTCCATGATAATGGATATGATATTGAGATTTAAAATCTCAAATAACATATCATGGAAAATTTAAAAAGTAGGGCACGAGAAATCTTACGACCTTGAACTTTGGACCAAGTCTAGAACCCTGTCTAGCCCACTTCAAAGTACCCAAAATGTTCAAAATGACCATAATTAACTCCTAACACATAAGGTACATTATAAAATTTTAAAATCATCATTTTAGAATGCCAAGTACAAGGGTACTTAATCTACAATCTACATTATAATTTAAAGAGCTGACGTAATTCTCTAGTTAAAACTTAAAACCGGTTCAAATCCACGATTTCAAGACCAAATATGTCAAAATTTGACTCGGAAATCTCGGATTTTTGCTTATAAAATGATAAAATATGATTAGAATGATAAGAACTTACCAATTTAGGCCAAACTTTGCAAAAAAATGTTAAAAAGGTCCTCTTTGCCAAAAAATTTGGATCTGGGTGTCTGACTGAATCTGAAATCGAAATTATATAATAAAGAATCTCTCTATAAGGTATAGTCTAGGTGTATAGACACCACGTGAATTCAAGTCCTATATTTTAGTATACCTCATACATTAGTCTTGTAGACCATAGAATTCAAATTCAAGGTTTTTTTGAAATCCGAGTTTTTTAAATTACAAAAGTCAAAGATTTTTTATTTAAAAGATGATTATTTCACATTTCAAGCCATTTAGGGTACCATGGTCCACTGCGACCCTGTCAATGTCAAGGGTAAGTAAATATGTTTAAATGTTATTTTAAAATTTTAAAGTAAGGTATGTTTGTAATTTTTGTAATTTTTTTTAGAATTGGTCAATTGGAGCCGGGACAAGTAGAGGGGTTCATGTCAATTTGGACAAGGAATGGGAAGAGCTGGCCAAGAAGCAGTTGAAGGGGAAGGATCCAAAGAAATTGTTGTGGAACACTTCAGAGGAAATTGTCATTAAGCCATTGTACACTAGAGAAGACACCAAATCGTAAGATTGACATTTTTTATGGGTCTATATCATATAATATTACCTTGTCATTATTATTATGTCATGTGCATGTGCTAATTGACATATTGTTTTTGTTGTATAGGATTCCACATGAACTACCTGGTAAATTCCCTTATACGAGGGGTCCTTATCCTACAATGTACGAGAGCAATTTAAAAGTATTGTGTAGGAGAATAATCGGAGTTTTTTTTTCTTAAAAATAGGTATACACAAAGACCATGGACGATCAGACAATATGCTGGATTTTCAACTGGTAAGTTAAAACTTATCGTTCTTCTAAATAGGATGATTTACCATATACCTACAGCCTACATAATAACCAACCTACCTACTTTCTTATAATTTACAGTTGAGGAAAGTAATCGATTCTATCGTGAAAATATCAAGGCTGGACAACAAGGATTGAGTGTTGCATTTGGTATTTATTTTCGGATTATTTTGACACTTGATATAATTTCAATCAATTGTCAATTTGTCATTTTTATATATTTCTTAGATTTGCCAACACATACTGGTTATGATTCTGATAATCCACGAGTTGTCGGTGATGTTGGAATGGCAGGTGTTGCAATTGATTCGGGTAATTTTTCAAATTTTAGGATCATACAATTAATCATTATAAGTATAAAGGGTATATAATATTAATATAAGTACCACTTTACTAATCCTAATAGTCTAGTATATACACTATATTATTATTACTATTGTTGACTGAATTTAATTTGTTAGTGGAAGATATGAAAACCCTATTCGATGGGATACCTTTGGAAAAAATGTCCGTTTCAATGGTAAGAACTTGCCAGTTAAACTGAACTGAACATCTTTAGTTTTTTAATTTTCCCATTTTTTTCTCCAGACAATGAATGGTGGCGTTTTGCCTGTCTTAGCCATGTTTATAGTTGCTGGTGAAGAACAAGGTGTTAAAGCTGCAGATCTTTCTGGAACTATTCAAAACGATATACTCAAAGAATTTATGGTCCGAAATACTTATGTAAGTTTTGTTAAAAATTATAAAGTAGTATATTGAATTGACTAATAAGATATTTTTCATTCAAAGATATATCCACCTGAACCATCAATGAAAATTATTGGAGATATATTTAGCTATGTGTCCAAAAATATGCCAAAATATAATTCTATTAGTATTTCTGGATATCATATTCAAGGTAAATTGCGTGTTTCAGTTAAAGTTCAATATTTTTTTTAGTCTGTTACATAATATTTTCTCTAAAATTATTCACAGAGGCAGGTGCAACTGCAACTTTAGAAATGGTATGATTTACAAATTATCTACAGAATATTCATAAAAAGTTTCAGCAATTAAGGTTGAGTTGAATATAATTTACTCTTTTAATTTTAGGCTTTTACAATTGCTGACGGATTAGAATATATCAGAACTGGATTGAAAGCTGGATTAGATATCGACGACTTTGCGCCAAGATTATCATTTTTCTGGGTATGATATAGAATAAGTTTAATTTGTAAAATATTTCCTCAAAAAATGTTCCTTATTTCCCTATTTTAATTTAAAGGGAATCGGAATGAATTTTTATATGGAAATAGCAAAAATGAGAGCAGCAAGAAGATTGTGGTCAGAATTACTTAAAGAAAAATTCAATCCAAAGGATTCAAAATCGCTTATGCTAAGGACTCATTGGTGAGTTATTGAGGGTTAATTATTAACTATGAGACTATTAACTAGTTTTAGATATAGATGAGGTTATTTATTAGGTAATATATTTATTATCATTCATTTCAAGTCAAACTTCTGGTTGGAGTTTAACTGAACAAGATCCTTATAATAATGTGATAAGAACTGCAGTAGAGTAAGTGAAAGTGAATTATTTTTTTAACTTATCTTCAAACGGAATTTTCAACAAAATTATCTTGCTAGGGCAATGGCAGCAGTTTTTGGTGGAACACAAAGCTTACATACCAATTCTTTTGACGAAGCTTTGGCTTTGCCTTCTGTTCAGTCAGGTAAGAAAATTGATCTATCTAGTTTACTATGTATTTTTTTGTTATTTATATTTTAAATGTTTGTTTTCAGCTCGAATTGCTAGAAATACTCAAATTATTCTTCAAGAGGAGACTGGAATACCAAAAGTGATAGATCCATGGGGAGGTTCTTACTTGATGGAATCACTGACTGAAGGAGTATATCAAAAAGGAAAAGAAATTATAAGTGAAATAGAAAATATGGGTGGTATGGCTAAAGCTGTTGCATCGGGTTGGCCAAAATTAAAAATCGAAGAATGCGCTGCAAAACGTCAAGGTATATATCTTTCAAGCTCATTAGTAAAATTTGGTTTAACTTATTTTTCCTTTTACAAGCAATGATTGATTCCGGTCGAGAGGTAATAGTTGGCGTTAATAAATATAAATTGGAAAATGAAGCACCACTGGATGTTTTAATGATTGATAATAACCAAGTCCTTAAGTCTCAAGTTGCCAAATTAAAAGAAATTAAAGCAAGAAGAGA
>JAQIXA010000548.1:0-40367 GCA_034699045.1 Nanhermannia cf. coronata Gr-Ori-00579
AGAGATTTTGGTCATTAGAGATTTAGGAATTTAGAGATTTTGGTCATTAGAGATTTAGGAATTTAGAGATTTTTTTTTAGAGATTTATGAATTAGAGATTTTGGTTTTAGAGATTTAGGGTTAACACGATACACATTGGTTGGCGAATTTACATTTTTATTTCCGACATGTTAAATCGTTTATATTTGGAATTATTAGCGGGATAATCGGATATAATTTCTTGTCATAGAGCATATGTATTTAGACTAAATATTTTATTTTAAATTAAGGCAACCTAATCTGATTTTTAAAACAATTTCTTACATTGAAAATTGAAATCGACACATTTCTCGCCAACAAAAATATATCTATAACTTAACATAAATAGTTGGGTAGAAAGCTTACTAAAATGTAATAGACACACTTTAATTAAGTCAAAAAAATAATGAATTTTGTGTACTTATAACTATACGAGTATCTTAGGCTGGGTTTAAAAGCCTTAAAGGGATTTGATTAAAAATTCAAATTCCTTCATCCTTTAACTTATATATTATGATTAACTATTTGTAGCATGGTAATTTTAAATTGACCCTTTTTGTCATTTATTTCTACTTAAATATAAACTATAAACATACAATGTGTAGTATTTTACCTACTTATCTCCTTGTAGAGGTAAAATTACAAGTGATCAAAATTCTAATTTAAAAAAATAAATCCATTTCTTTGCACGTCTTTGACGACTTAAATTTGACATACATACTGGCATATATTAAAATATTTAATTGAAAATGGAAAAAAAAAACAAATGGGTCAATAGGAAAATGTAAAAAGTTACCTTTTTAATGTACCTATATATCTATATATAAGGCTAAAAAGTACTCAACTTATCCGTAGATAATCGAACTTACTCATTTATTTAATAACTGCCTATATAATATATGATATGAGTATATCTGTATACCTTAATAAGTATTAATGATAGATATATTTTGAATAATTTGAGATTAGTAAGGGTTTTATGCCTATTTTTGAGATTTCAAGTAGTGTACCCTACTTTTCAACCATAAGGTCTAAGTACTAGTATTAGTATTAATGGAGTCGAATGTTTTTCTAAAATTCTGCATTTTTCGAGTTTAACCAACCTAGAGGTCTGAAATATCACACGTAGTTTCCTAACATGTAGTAAAATTTGAATATAAAAATTCACTAAAAAGTTCCTCTACCTAATTTTAGCAAATATTACAAAAAACGTCATATTTATGTCTATTCGAAAATTGTTCTAAAAATGTATCAATATGTATATATTAATTGAAGTTTGCAGGAAAGAAATATTTCCTTAGAATTTGAACCTTCACGCTCAGATTCTTCCATATTCAGCATGATACTGATATTTATACTATAGGTACCTAAGAATAAGTATGTTTGTATAGTATCCATTCCATTATTATACTAAAGATAAGATACATGTTCAAAAAATATTTGCAAAATTTTATATAATTTTAAATATTTGCCATTAATTCGATATACCTTCTATGTATTGTGTATCTGTATCAGTTGTCCAAATATTTTGAGAATACCTATCTAAACATTAGGGTAAAATGATATTCTTGTTGTTGTATGTATTTTCTTCTTATGAATTGTGTAATTTGTACGGTGGTTTTACGCATAAATTTGGATCATATCATATAAGTAGTATTACAGTTATACCAACAACTACAGACAGAATGTATTAATTCTAACTGCGAATATTTAGTTCAACTTGGAACGAAAAATGAGATTTTTACAATTAAATATACAATTTTTTTTGTATAAATGACCTTCCAGCAGGTGTCCAACTCCAACTACTCTATATTTGAGTAAATATGTAGTCTACAAAGAAAATCTATTTATGTACCTAAATACCGATAATTATAGGTAGTTTAAAAAGCTAAGAGAAACAAATGGGAAGTGAATGATATGAGAAAGATTTGAGGAAATTCTTTTTGGTTATTTTAGTAATCAAAATGCCCTTGCTTTTTTGACTCAAAATCATTCTATCTAACTGTTAACTAGTATCAGTATCAGTGGTAGTAGTTAAAGTAGGTATTCAATTAGATTACTACAATTTTATTTTCTCAAAAAGTTCACTTGACACTCACAAAAGCAATCAATGAACTTGCTCTTTTTGACTATTCAGATCAGAGTTTCAAACTCAATGTTTTTTTTACAATTAATTTATTCACATTTTTGTAGTAAGAAACTGTGGGGTTAATGCGGAAATTAATCTGAATGACTCGATTGTTTTAATGTGATTTTAAGATTTATGTATATTTATCTGTAGGTAATAGTATCTATTTATAATTAATAGTAAGTATCAATTTTTTTTCCAATTGTAATGTACTAATCCTAAGTAAATTACGGATAGATGAGCTTTTGCTTAAGTAATTTTAACCTATTTGAGCAAAAATTTGAAAAAAAGAGAATGCTTTTGAGAAGAATTTGGGCCACATTATAGATTAGTATTAAATTAGTATTTAATTTAGAGTATTTTTTTTATATGATCCGAGCCAGTCTGAGTCTCAATAACGAAAGGAAATAAAGAAAGACCTCGAGGATATCATTTTCTTAACTTTCTTACAAGCAAGCAAGTGTTCAAAATTCAAAAGTGACAAAATAAAGAGCAAAAAAAAGACAAGAACCAAATGACCGTGATTTCCTCTAAAAAAGAATTTTTTAACAAATAACTCTTTAAACCCAACTTATACATAATCTAATCTAGTATAGTATAATACGAGTAGTAAATATAAACTATTCTTTCTAAATTTCAAGCAATTTGACACGTATCTATCTTTTATGTATGTATGTATGTACATTACAAAAATATCTATTTAGTACCTATATCTGCTTAAAGTAATTATAATTATAAACAACTATTGAATTAAACTATTTTTACTATTTCATGTGTGTAATTATTTATGAAACAAAAACATAAATGTCGAATTAATATAATAATTTTCAAAATAATTCGGCAAATAATTTGAAATTATATTTCATACACTTATGTATACTATATAAGTACCTATATGTATACCTATTAAATTTTATCTATGGTCTCTTGTAATACTATCTAACTACTAGTAATACATTATATTAAAATACCTTGGGTACCTATATAATACTCAGAATCAGTATACATACTATTAAGGAGTATCTTATAGAAAGCATAGTATGTATAAAGTATGAAAAAGTTCAGAATCTACCTAAAGTAAATGAATTGTGAGAAGGAGAATTAAATATTGATCAAACAATCGAAAGAATAATTTTAATCCTCTTAACACTTTGTCAGATTGCAAAATAAGAAAATTTTTTTTTACAAAAATCGATAAACATGGATTTATTGTTGGATACAGAAAATCGTTTATGATATACGTCGTAGGTATCTACATCTACTAATCGTATATGAATCCTGGTAAATATTAAATTCGATTCAAACAAATCAAATATCAATAGAATCAATCGAAGACCTAAAAAAATAATAAATGAAATAAAATATAAGGTTTGATAAATGGAGTCTTTTTTGAACCAAATATTTTCCATTGAATTCACTCACAATTTTTCTCAAAATTTGGTTCAGAATCGAATTTAGACGGAATAAATCAAGCATTGCCACCTTCATCAGTATGCCATGGTCTTTTAAGATCAATTTCCATCAAATAAATCTTAATTTTTTATCAATATAAGTATGCCTATTGCAGACAATTTTTTGTCAAATAGGTAAAAATTGTTAAAAATCAAGGTAAGAAATATATAGATAGGTACTACTGTATAAAGTACTTATCCTTAGTATTTAGTTATGTATATGAAACTGTTTTTTAAGTATGAAAATAAGCTTTACTTTTTTTCCAAAAGTCATAAGTTGACCACGATATTCTCAAATTCTCCCTAATTCTAATCGTAAGTGTGTGTAAATCATATCAGTAATATATTGTACGAATGTATAAAAATGCGTTTTTGTATAAGACTATTATACTTTTATAATAGGCTAATGTGGTTTTTCTAAACTTGTAGGTATAAATTATAATTCAAATTATTAAATTTTACTTATCACATCACTTAAATTAATTCAACCAAACACACGCATTCTACTGATAGGCAGGTACTCTAATAGATATGTACAACTTTACAGTCAAGTAACCCATATTTTGTCAATTTTTTTGGTCGTAGTCGTGGTTGATCACTATTAGGTACCTTAATAGTATGTAATACCTACTAGTAAATTATAATTATTAATGTTATTTGCCTCGAAAAAAGAAAAGTGTTTGCGAAAAATAGGAAAATTCCCATGATATTTATGCAATTCTGTACCTTATTCCTGCTTACAAAACTTGAGTTTTGGGTAAAAATTGATCATATAAGTACCTGCATAGGCACTTACAGATTATATGGTTTACCTTAGGTACATAATACCTAAATGACTAATACTTTTTATGAAACTACTGCTATATCTATGGATGAAGTACATGATAAAAGTATAATCGACATAGAATAGAACCTCAAAGAATTTAAAATATTTTTTGAAAAACAATTTAATTGATTTAATCATAAAAATTAAGACAATTAAATTATTATTTTTATTATAAAGTGAAAGTTTATGAGGTTTATTACAAAAATGTAAAATAAAATACCACAAGAAAATGTCCAACACTTACTAACTATACATACTATATTGCGTCGCAATATTTTATACATACATTGGGACCTTGCTATTGTCTAAAAATTAACTTTAGACTTTAGACCTATTAGACTGAAATTAGACTGAAATTCTAAATAAAAATCCAATATCCGGAAAAAAAGTTGAGTAAATAAACTTTATCTGCTGATCTTTACATTTGACTTTTATTTAATTTCTAAACTTTTTTAAACAAATTTCTTGTCCAAATACGCTGTGTCCCCTAAAAAAAGCTAATAGATTAGGTAAACAATAATAAAATTCATATTAAGTGGGTACTAGTACAAGCAAAGTTACATATTATAGCATATGTATTTTACTAATCTAATTGCACTATTATCTAACATTGTGTATTCTACAGTACTCGTATACTACTGGCTTAGGGTTGATCGAGTTTGACACGCGCTTTTGTTTTAAAACAATTTCAAGGGCCCTTACTTCTATTGTGTAAATTTTTTATACTTTTTCTCTGAATTCTTTGTACTTTCCATTTGAATTCCATAAAAATAAAAATAACCATTTTTGGTCGATGTTGTTTCCTTTACTGCTACTGACAAATTTCCCTGTCGTCTGTAATTAGTATATTTTAATATATAGGTAGTCTCTTTTTACACTCTAATCGTTCATGTAAGTAGGTAATGGTATTGATATACCTACACTTCAAAAAGTACCTACATTTCATTTTCAAATATACTGGCAAAGGCAATCAAGTACAATTAAAATTATATCAAATAAAGAATAATTAAAATCAAAAAATCAAGGGCAAATACTACTGAACTGATACCTACTGAATGATAGTAATGAGCGGAACTCGTTTCTCAAAAAAAATCTTACCTATATCTAAATCATCTAAATTTGAGAGAAATGCTATATTATCTATTTACTATGTATTAGCATTAGTAGGTACTTAGGAACTTAGGAATTAGGATACAATCAATAAATTTTATCGATATTTTGCTCTTGTATCGTAAACAAGAAACCACGATAATACAATAATAATAAACAAAATAGCTATAAAAATACATCAAAATAAGTAAGTGCTATTATTTTAAAAGTTTAAGGTTTACCAATTTATTTGCTTATACAGTATAATAAGTCTACGAGTAGTGTGTTTTTTTATCTTTCTTTATATAGCTAAAATGACTAATCGTATAAGTCTTAAGTCTTAATGTAGTTTACAAGTAAGTTGGAGCATAGTATAGTAGATACTTTTGATTTTGAGACTATCTATACTGTACAGGGTCATGACAGGACAATTACAAAGTGATAGAAAATAAAAACCCACGAACCAATAAAATATTTTAACTACTCGAGGTAACAGCACAGTGATAATGATAATGATAATGATCTATCAATCCATTCAATCAAATCAAATCAAATCAAATCTTTACCAAATTCATTGTCTTACCATACTACACTATCTGCTATAGCTATAGTATTATACTCGAGCCTCAAAATCTCAAATATCAGTATCAGTATTATTGTGAGAATTGGGCAAATAAAATGGGAAATTTGTGTGAAGGACAAGGTAATAGGTTTAGGTTAATCTCGATAATGACAATTATTTGGGCTAAGAAGTATATCCGTTTTTGCTGTTTTATAGAGGACAATTGAATTTCAATCGATTTAATAATATTTTAATTTTAAAAAAATAATTATACCCTACTTATAGTTTATATTGAAAGCTACGCATCATTAAGTCTCTAATTCAAAAATATGCCAATATTTAAGATTTTACTATTAATACATAGATAGGTATAGGAATCTACTAGCATTTTTTGTTGGTATTACTGTATTTTATTGTATATTCTAAACTAAATAGTAGTGATTGAAAATTATCAATATTTTAATAATGTGTAAAATTTAAATGAGCTCGAGGCTTTCTTGTGTAAATTTTCGGATATTATTTATACTTACAATGTATACTTGTGTTACTGTTAAAAGTAGGTAAGTATATAACCAATTTTTAAGTAACTAATATTTATAAATACTGACTAGACTTATCTTTATGTAAAATTAAAACTGAGACACTCGAGTCCTAAACTATACATATTACGTAAAAAAAGGTTCAAAAATATATAAAAGTGTACCTATCCAAAAAATAAAGAATGGGGAAAAATTAGCAATTTTCGTAAAATTTGGAACTTTGGAACTAGGTTAATTTGCAATACTACTTATAAAAGTAATATAATTATAATAGTAGAATTTAATATACATTTAAGATATGTAACCTATATATATACATATTATATACATATATATTTATATAGGTATATTATTATGTATCGATCATTCAATCAATCAAACACCTTCAAGATTTTTTCAAATCGTGATTTAAGACAGAATGCAAGATTTTATAAATAACTAATCTTATATAGGTAAGGACTTATATACTGTAGTAATGGGTTAATGCATATTATAAATTGTAATAAATTCTAGAGCATTTGTTCTAGGTATTTTAAATTTTTTAACTAAATAGATACCTATTCATTTCATGCTTAAAAGATATCTGATTCAAAATATTATTTCATTTGGCAATACACGCCTACTAATTAGGCCGTTTTTTGTGAGAGATAAGAAATTAAGCTTTGTTATATTCATGTCAAAATATCAATAAACAATTAACAAGTACTTAATAAAAAATAAAGAAGGGCCTTCAAAGTTTAAATTTAAAAACATAAATAAAAGTCTTTTAAGCTAAATGGTAGCTTCATTTCAAAAATATTGAGATATTTGATCTGAAGCCCAAACCAAAGGGTCAGGAATATATTTTTTTGACTTTTTTGTGATATTATGGATACAGTCTGTATTATGAATGCTTTTTTCAGAAATGATGTTTTTTTTTATTTTTACAAATAATGTACCTAAAGTATAACAAATTTTGGATATCAAGGACTTATATTAATGTAATAAACTTTATACTAACTATAATAGTAGGGTACTACTAATATAAGGTTTAATATTTTTATCTATCAAAAGGTATATTAATTCCTAATACTAAAAGACATAAAAAAAAATTTGCAGGTAATATTCGGGTAGTAAATATTTCCGAAGACAAAGGCCTGGTATGTGGTCTGACAAAGTTAAGGAAATGTCCATTAATCAAATGAGAAGTTGTCTCTTGTCCCATTATTTTACAAACTCAAATTCACCCCATACATCCATCCACTTTATTAATTTTGATTTGATACGATATACGAGAACAAACCGAGTCAGCCAAAACCATATTACATTCATCGTTAACTATCCATTTTTACATTTTATTGTACATTTTCAAATTTGTCATAGTCCTTATAGTCCTTAGAATAGCATTACAATCGTCCCTAGTTCATATCTATAAACTCACGATAAGGTTATTTCAGTTCTTATCTGGATAATCTGGATAATAAAGTGAATTTTGATCTTTGAATCGTAAAATTGTCAGTAAAGTACATATCTCTCTTCTTTTAAAAATTTGCTGAATTTGAATTTTTCTTTCAGTTATCGATTATTTTAGGTATCAAAAATCGTTTCATTTTTTGAACTAATGGTGCTTAAAGTACATTAGGTACATATATGTAGGTATATACTGTAGGTATAACAGTTACATATGTTAGTACTAGTACTAGTACCTACTTGGGTTCTATTTTATAAGTACCTAATACCTATATATACCAAGTTAAATAAAGCTAATAAATTTGCTAACTACTGATAACTAAAAGTGTCTAATCTAATGACTTTTGGAATGGACTGCTTTTTTCTACTTTAATTTTTAATACTTTGACCTACATGTTAGGAAGTCACTGAAATTTTTGCAAATTTGGCAAATTTTTAAAGCTATAAAATAAAATTATGAGTAGGTTATTTTACAATTTCATATACCTATCTACTGAATTATTTTTTATCTTGACAATTTATATAAGAATTTTGTGTCTTTTTTTGCAAAACTTGTAGTGCATTTAGGTATACGGTAAGTGAGTAATATTTTTGAACACCGCAAAAACAGGTAAGTTCCACACAGCGAACTCTTTTAAAAGCATTTTCAATTCAAAATTCAACCCCTATTCCTATAAGGAAAAAATTGAGCGAGCGAATGAGTAAAATATCAACTAATACTTTATACATAAGATACTACTAGTTTATAGTACATACCTAGACTTAGGCACTTTACCTTTTATAGATATTAAATTAAAATGTATCTTTTAGATGCTAAAGTAATACCATAGACGTAATACTGATAATATAGGTATGTACCCTACTACTATGCAGTAGGGTACTAATATATTGTGAATGTGAAAAAAATAAAAAATAAAATACTCGTTTGCCCTCTAACATAAAGTAAGCCTTTAAACGACGTAAATAAAACATGATTTGCAGGTAAATAGATGAGCTCGTATAATAATAAAAGTAATGAATAATGATACCCCTGATAATGATATTGCATTATTGCAAACAATTCAGAGGATCACGGACCAATTTATACTAGTACCTATCATATCGTATATGTAAGGGTAAGTCAAATAAGTGTAATAAAAAAGTAAAGAATTGCACAGTTCTACCTACTTATTGACTTCTGACTTTTTGATTTTGAGCTTCAAATTGTAGATTTTTTTTTGCAATTTTATAATACCCTGTTTTATTTAAGCTAATTGCATATGTGCAAGATAACAATGACTCTTCGACTCAAGCCAAGAATTGATGGTCAATTTTTCTACCCACTAGAGTACTATAGTAGCCAGTAAGAAATATCAGTATCAGTACTTAGGTACGTACTTTTTTTTATTACCAAATAGGTCCTTCATTGCATTGTAGGTAATGTAATACCTTTATGCATTTTTTAGATAATTTTTTAAGGTTACTTATATAATCAATAACATTGCCATATATGAGTATCTGGATATTATAATTTTAAAATATTTTTAGAATTTTATTCTAAAAATTCATGATTTCAAAATTTTACTCTCTTTATTCTAGCATACATACAAATAGTATTTAAAAAATCTTCACCAGTTGTAAAGTTGTTAAAAATGACTCTGAAGCCAAATGAAGCCAAATTGGAAACCCCAAGTACAAACAAATTATTTCTAAGTTTCACATATTCTATTGGAGGATCTTTTTAGCTTGAAAATCTTTTATATAAATGATCTTGTAAGTTTTAATTGATCTTATATATTTTTGTCTTAATGTACACCTAGCATATATCATTTAATATCTTTACTATTACTATACTACTATCAAGTAGAAAATAATTATATAAAAATTATTTGTAAATTTTAAAATTCAAAAAAACTTTTGTTTAGAATTTGTCGCTTCGTTGATTTTTTTATTCTAAAAACTCAATTCAATTCACGATGAGCAGACCAAAACTTAAATTAATATATTAGCAAATTATATAATTTTCACTAGGCATACAAAATTCATTACAATGATTACATATAAAAATTTGCATTATAATTAATCTCTATAAAATAACCTCTATACTCTATAATACAAAGTAGTATAATAATACTTTATATAATAAATTGAGAAGGGGATGTGTATCGTATCTAAATAAAAACCTTCCCCTAATTCGTTTTTCCATACCTAACCTAACTAACCCTTATGCAGTAATAGAGACAGATATATTGTAAAAGAGGAGCTTGAACTCATTTGTATGTATCTGTTGGTAGGTAGGTAGTATGTATTATGAAGATGACATTTTTTTTTTTATTTTGTTAAATCATGGGTCATTTCCGCATCCGGAACAAATTCCATAGCATTTTATCTACCTACTGATATATCAAATACTTAGGTATGTGCTTAATGTTAGGATTTAATTTGTTCATTTTTTGAATTTATATATCTTGAATTAGCTCATTGTCTGTTTTTTGAAAGGCTTATAGGGTTACTAGTACACTGAAATCTATCTTATCTAGAAATAAAAACTTGTACAAAGAAGTATGTACCTACTTATAGCTAGGATAATAATGGTATTTTTGTGTTTGTTTTTGAAGGTAAAATTCATATTGTTTTAAAAAAAATTTAAGTACTTATTCATTTTATGATTGATAATTTAATAAGTATAGTTACATTTTATCAAGATTGAAAATTCAAATTTTATTTAGAAGAGATAAATGTCCAAATTATACCTAGCTTTAAGTAACCTAATTTGAATTTTGAAATGAAATGAGAGATGATTGGAAGCTTAGTACTTACCTAAAGATTAGGAATGTTATGTATCAAAATTAAAATATTATTTCTTAATTTTTAACCTATAAAAATACTATCTGAATAATCAAGTTTTTTCTAAAGATTTTAGGCTTAATAATAAAGGTAATTTCAATTTCGACTATAACAATATAAATTCATTTTAATTATCGGTATATGAGTAGTTAGTTAAGTTGAAGTAACCTACTATATCCTTAACTATCATTAGAACATACTTGTAGTTATAAGCTATAATTTAAACAAGTAATATTACCTATACAGAATATATATGAGAAAATGGCAAATCATTAAAATGCAAATCCAATTTTCGCATCTAAATCTAAACATAAATCTAAAGTTGCAACTTCTTATTATAAGTACTCATAAATACCTTCTTCTTCTATGTGTAGTATAACTAAAATTGCACAGAAATAATAATTAAATAATAAAATCTTCATTCGCTAAAAAAAACTATATGTATGTAGCTGTAGGTATATTAAACTACCATATATCTGTATATTTTGACGATTTGATATATATATATATGCCTACCTTACCTGATAGTTTATAAATGTTTTTAAAATAGGTAGGTAAGTACCTCGTTTACATACTTATACTATTAGTAGGTAACTGGTAAGTTCTAGATTTTTTCTACTTCATGTACATATAAGTAGTTGTAGCCAGCAGTTGCAATAATATGTATTAATAAAATAATAAGAATGAATACCTAATAAGAATGAGATTGTAAAAGTAGAACTTTACTGAAGCTCTTTTCCAAAGGCATTTTACAATTGTATTGTAAGTTGGTCAATGAAAATTTCATGAGTTCAATATTATTTTATCATTAGTTTCGTAGACACTAGTGCATACTCATACGAGTGCAAGTACATATATTTATAATAGGTAGGTACCCTACCTATATCAAAATATGACATTTTGTATAGTCCAACTATTTTTGTCCAACTGAATACTACATATTCTAAATCTGTGATAGAGAAATCCTCCATTTTACTTATTAAAGATTTTCAGTAGGTAATTTAAAAGTATTTTATAAAATTTGAAAAATTATAGATCTAGTTTGAGTTTTTAATTATACTAGAACTAGTACCTACTATATAAAGGTTGGTATGGTACTATAAATAGTAATATCACTAGTAGTAAGTATTTACTGTATGATCAGTTCTTTTTGACAAACTTCTGGTAATACAAGTACCCTACTATTAAACTTTGTAAAGGTTATATTCATTTGAAAATTTTCTATCAAAAGTATTCTTTTATGCAATAAAATTGTTCATTGCAGTAGCAGTGCATTGAAAAAATTTTTTGGTTTTTGTAAATACATTAATTCTAACTATAAAGTATGTATGTAGTATGTACTTATCCCATGCAGGCATATTTCATTTTGAATTTTGCATTCATCTTTATTTAGTTATACTTTTCTTCTCACTACTCTATTCTATATTTTAATTCTAATTCTACCAAGACCTATAGTCTCCTTTAAGAAACTACGGGTACCACTTATGTACTATTATAGGTATAGGTATAGCCTATACCGTATAGGTATATGCAAATCCCCATATTTATGTATACTGCTAATGATGATGGTATGATAGTGAAGTGTAAATTGGTGTAGGAATAAAAATTTGATGGACTCGACTGATGGGACTCTTGATAGTCAGAAGAGCCACAGAAATCCACCACCATTGTTGTTCTTTCTTTATTTTTTTCTTTCAAATCCCGTTCATTTCCTTCATTTAGAATTTAAGACTCGGCTTTGCTTTAACTTTAGCTTCTTCAGCTGCTACTCTGACTTCTGTTCTCAATTCTAGACTCAATACACCTAATACGAGTATGACTGACTGAGAGAAAATACTCAACATTCGAGTATTTAAGAGATGTGGATTTGTATTACAATTTGGGCACCTGAGTTCAGCAAGAACATGATTTAAGACATACATAAGTAGTAGTAAACTTATTTATCTATTAAGCTCCATTCCTATTTTATTATACTACATTTTAATTCATTCTAAAAAAGTATACACCCATCAATACACTATAGTAGCAGATATTTAGATAAGAAGGCGAAACTCAAATTAAACTAAAATATACCTAAGTGTCCAAATATTTAATTACCTACACTTACACAAGAATATAACCTGACACAAATATCTACCTACTATCTAGTAAGTAAGTATCTATCGTAATACATATGTATTATTACTTATCAGCAGGTAATAGTAATCGGGTAATAGGGTAGGTAGTATATAATGTGGATATTACTAACCCGATTTTGTATTTTAAAAGTTTTCATTTTTTCAATGATTCAATTTTGGAAGGTCTTATCGAGAAATTACTAATATAACAATAGTACGAGTACTTTATGGTGTAAAATAGTTATCTTACCCTTGCCTAAAAAACTTCCAGAAATAATACAATATAGGTAGGCAATTAGTAATTACTTGTACAATTTGAAGTCTGACAAATTCAATATAAATGAACTTGTAAATATCAAGTAGAAATAGACAATTACTTACCTAGTATCTACTAATGAAAAAATTAGCATGATTTGAACCTGGCAGGTATATGAAAAATAAATGCTGGGGTTTATACATATGTATCTAGCTATAACTACAAGACGACCTTTAAAATGTCTTTGTCAGTGGTTCAGGTCATTGGCATGCCTGAACCACTGATATTACTTTGCATATTTTCGCCCATATGATTAGTACCAGGAGATGGTAGTCTGAAATATGTACTGTGAGTTATTAATAGAGATATTTTATCTACATAATATAATCTATGTACTGTGTATACCTGTATATATGTATACCAGTATATTTAAACAAAGTATTTGCAAAAGATTATCGATTAAGTGCGATAGTACATAGATTTAATTTCATGCGTAAATAACAATATATAATACTTCACTCCCCGAGAATCTTAGACCCATTTTTCATTCTCTATTCTTCAGGCAAAATTATCTTTAAGATCATCAATTTTTATACTAACATAGATGTACTAGTAGTATACCTACTTAGGTGTAACTTTGTACTCATTTTCTATCCAAAAATAAACTTTAATTGAAATAAATTACTTATGTATAGGAATAGGTATTATGATTAGAATAGAACACCTACAAGTATGTACCTAGTACCTACTATGTATATATAAGTATTTTGAAGCTTTTCAGAACCAACCAATTAGGTAAGATAGATAAGTACCCTACATACCATTATTGTAAGTGTAAGTGTATTTTGTACACCTAACCTATAGTATGCAAACTTTTAAAGTGTTTTAAGAAATTAAAGAGTCATATACGGAGTACGAGTAAATAGTTACATAGGTTTTATATATCTGCATAATGTGATAAACTGATTCTCATGAAGCAAGTGTTATTATATTTATTTAACTAATTTTAATGTATTTAAAAAAACAGAAATTTCTCTCAAGAAAAAAAAAGATTTAATATAAGGATATGATTATTAAATTTAAATTACAATACAAGCCTCTACCCTGGCATTCAGTACAGTATGTATTACCAAATGTCAGTAGGCAAATAATTTTTTACTGAACTCTTCTAGATTCTACAGTAGGTACCTACTTATTCCTTTTAGCTTTTTAAACTTTAAAATTCCATAATATTAGTAGGTATAACATATATTTACAGGGTTAGTGGAAGACAATAGAAATTATTTTCGAATGACTCAAATTGAAGACAAAGGAAAAGGAACATTTATTTTTATAATTTCATTAAATAATATACCCATTATTATTTTTGTTAAATATAAACACCATGCTACAGACACAGACTGGTACGTATAAGTATAAACCATACAAAAATATTAATCAATATATACTGATGGTGAGATTTAATTAGAAAAACGACACCTAGTGCAAATACTGATATCTTAGATATCTTTTAGGCTTTTAAATTAGCTCTAAAAAACCTATTTTGGCCTCAATCTTTCCATTTGTACTAATTGAGACCAAAACTAGGGTTTCTCAGAGCTGTAACAAATGAATAGATATTATTAGTTAGTTAATAGAAGGTCAATCTAGAATTTATAAAAAAATAACAAATTTTTTCAGTCTGGATTCCTAATGGATAATTAAAATTGTTTAAATTTTTGACAACATTTGAACAATGCTCAATTTGAGTTTAGGAATGTTAGGTATAATATAATGGACTTTCTAATATAAATTTTTGTACTGAATTATTAATTTTATAAATATTAGTAGGTACTTTGATACATAGTTAGATACTAACCATTTAAAAATTTAAATTTAAATATGTTAAGATTTCTACCATAGCATACAGACAGTCCATTCCACTACTTGATGGCATTCTTGAAATTAAGTATCTCTGGTCAATTCTTTTCTACTTGCTTATATTTTTTATATACTAATACTATAGGTACCCTATACTACTATTACATTATGTATTACTATTATTAGTACTAGGCAAGTTATAGCATTTTTGCATATGTGTTAGGTCCTCAGGGTAAATTTTTTTTTATTATTCTAAGCATCTTTGCATTTAAAAAAAAATAATAATGAATTGATTGAGTGCGAGAGTTCTATTGAGAATTGAGGATGAGAATGATTTCTGATCATAGTCGAATAATGAGCAAGGATTGACTTGGCATTGGCTGATGCTGATGAAAATTAATGATAAATAGATACATAGTAGGGTAGAATCAATTGAAAGGTAAAAAAAAAATAGCATAATACGTATAAGCCTCGATTATTTTTTGCTCAAATTCTGCATCTTTTTAAAATACTTGCCATAATATGTACTACCATTAGGTTTATGAATATTAATAAAATGCACAAGAACTAAAAAGCATAATGCAAGTTAAAATTTTTTGAATTTTGAATTATATCCTCTGCGATCATTGTTCATTGTGCTTCATATTAGTTACGATACCTATGTAAATACCTATACATATACTGCATATACTATGTATATGACCTTTTAAAGACTCGTTTAAACTTTATCCTATAATTAATTAAAATCATGCAAAACCATTTAAAAGTTCATGTCCATGCCTATAATGGAGAAAAATGGCATGGGATATAGGCGTCAATCTAATCGTCACAATTTTCAACTTCCAATTCAAAATATTCAAAATGAATTTTACCTACATACATACTGTATGTAGGTATTTTCAATTTACAATTATAAAAGCAGCCAGTTGATGGATATTTTATTTGCAAATGCAAATTATAATTTATGTATCTACAGTCTGAAACATTGTTTTCTCACATATTACTTATATATTTACTTGTATCTACAGCATACCATGGATTATGGGATATTTAAAAATTTATTTACAACCTGTGCTGAAATTGAATATCCTTATTGTTTCTTTTAAGTTTAAGCCTTAGCTTATAATTTATTGTATACTGTATTAACTATTTGAATTTAGCATACCTATACTTGTAGTACCAGTGCAGTATCAGTTCTTATTATTACTATACTACTCGCAGAAATATTTTTCTACCTGAAAGTCGAGATTGTAGGGTAAATTGCTAAAAAAGTAGGTTTTAGTTTTATCCACATACTGCATATTGTAATTGTACTAGAATACCTTACCTCTGAGAAATTATACCTAAAGTATGCTCATACATAAAATAAAATAAAATAAAATGAAAATAAAAAAATTATAAAGAAACCTACCTATAATACCTATAAGGTACCTAGTTAATTAATGGTTGAATTAAATGTATGATAGGTACATAATTTTATATCCGAGTATCGAGTTAGGTAACAAAACTTGGAAATTCCATTATTATTCTGATAAATCAGGCAGAGGTCTGACTTGACTAATGTTATTTTTAACATTTCTTTATTATGGAAATTTTGATTTTTCTACAATTCGTATATTACACTCATAGAAATAAACTTTAAGTACCTGATCTGATAGGTTAATTTTGTGCAGAATAAACAGGTTAATATGACTGTATATATACTTCATTCATACTAAATATGTAGGTAATGTACATATATTTAGAACCTAGTATTTGTATCTATATTATAAAATTACATCTTGTACTGTACATATATACTGTATGTATGTATTAGTTATATATTGGTTATATACGAGTAGCTAGTAAGTAGCATGAAAGCTAAATTAAATATCACTATCTTAGAAGTACATACATTATACAGACTGTATATTCTGCTAATAGAAAAGTTTCTTATTTAAAACTGGTCTCTAATTTGAGTTGAGTTAATTAAATAGTCACAATTACATAAAATCGAGGTGACATTTTTAAATTCGAATAATCCTGCAAAGGACAAGTACCTATTGGCTTGGCATGCATCTACTTTACTTTTACGTGTACTAATATTAAAAGGTTTAATTTTGATTTCAAGTTTTGAGACATGAGTCAAATTCAATTTATGTAATTTTGATGAGATTTAAAGCGTATGTACTTTGTATACCTACAGAAATTACCTCTAACCATAAGAAAAAAAACTTAAAAATAGCTTTTATAAGATCAAAACAGATAAAAAAAGGCAGAGAAGATTGTCAATCCATAAATGGAGTTAGTTAATCCATAGGTGTTTTATCTAGTGTATATTTTCTATATAGTATGCAATTTTATTCCGGAATTAATAAATGATTCAAAGGGTCAAACACATTTTAAGAGCTCCTTCAAAAATGTTTGTACTTATCTATTGTGTACTAAAATGATCAATTCTATTATGATTATATTTTAAAGTGATACTAGTATTATAGATACATAGTAGGGACTATATACATCGATTGTTCAAGGGATTTTTTTTTGATAATCCTACCGAGTCTTCAAAAAATATTTACAATTAGGTAATACATATTCTGTATTATCAACTGTTTCAATATGAACTAATTAAGTACATATTAAAAATTTTACGATTCGATATGCATTTAAAGCCAATTTCTTTTAAGTGCTAATTATTTACAGAAGTAAAGTATAATTTAGGAATCGCATTTTGCTATTTTGCCAATTCCAGAATGATTTAACAATTGATAGGTCGAATTATTCAGACCAGACTACAACTTTTACAAAGTTACAAATACATAGCAAATAATATTTTTTAAATGTGCTCTATAGGAAGTATTAGTAGGTAATTGTGAAAACAGAAAAATATCAGTATTTGTGGTGGAACCGGTTTTTGCAACCACTTCAAATAATCGAATGATCAAAAACTTTGAAAACCAAGTAGTAAGGGAATATAAAGTATGTAGTAAGTACATATATTATGAATAATATACTTAATATGATAATGGAGGATAAATTGTAGAAAAAAAAGAAGTCGACGAAGAAGAGAATAAGAATAAAAAGAAGTTTTTAGAGGATGATTCTTATGAGGAAAAAGGGGAACAAAAGATGAAGAGGGGAAATTAAGAGAAGAGAATATAGAAAAAAAAAGAAGTCAGTTTGAAGTTAATCAGGTTTCTAAAGTTAATACTGCAAAATAAAATGGGTTTTTTAATACTAACTACTAACCATAAGTGCCTACATACTTAAATATACATGTATCTATGAGTATCTGTATCTGTCTGATTCTGATGCTGTGTATGAGATTTATAAAAACTCTGTTTGAAATCCTCAGTGTCTGTGATGAGTTGGATTGCATTTGTATTGTATTGTATTGTGGTATTACTACTAAAAAATAAAAAAATATTTTAAAGATCCACTTGGGGCACAACATTAGATTTTATTTGTTGCAAAGATAAATGAGTATTGGTTTGAAAAGAAATGTAATTGGTTATACCAGTACGAGTACTCCTAGTACTAGACTACTACATACTTGTAGTATTGATCCTGAAAAGTATGACTTGAACTTGAAATTTGAAATACTTTGCCATTTTTCTTGGTGAAATGCAATTTGGCATTTGGTGAGCTTATGAAACTAAAAATCAGGTTAATCATTAAAACACCAATACTAATACTAATACATTTCCATTTCTAATTTAATGGGTCTTCACATTTAATCCTATTTTTATGAGCTGTTCTGCTTTTCACAAAAAAATATCCTCAATTTTTCATTTAGTGTATATTTATATTGGTAATATTTATATTGGTAATATACACTGTATAATGGCTGAAAAATAGAGAGACTTGTTAAAATTTTTTAGGTAAATGTAAACCTTTTAGGTTGTTAAGTAGCATTTAGTTTACAAATAGTAGTAGATGGTATCTAATGGTAAGTGAGTACAAGTGTCTAATTTTTCTAGAAAATCTTGCCCCTTATATGCTCTAAAATTGTTTAACTAAATTAGATATTAAGTCAATATCTGTAGGGTACTAGAAAAAAAGTTAAATCAAAGAAAATTAAGAATAAATATCTACTATTACTATTACTATGCATAATAAGTGTTTATAAATTAGTTCTTTAGGTACGCATCATATTTCATATCTAGTTTGCATAAATTTCCAGTTAAATAAACTATGTAGGTATACTACCAGAAAATAAAGGATTGGGTCAAGTTTTCACATTGAGCAGACATAAGGTAATAAGTACAGATATACATACAATATTAAATGCAAATAAATATAATATGTCAAATCATGCATCTTTATATAATTTTTGTAATAATTGATCATTATAATTCTATTATCAACATCATTCAATTCAAGTGAGTTTGAAATATACTATAATTATAATGATAGATTTTCCTTACCATAAATACTACTGATAGTACCCAATATGGATCACATAGATATATGGTACTTTTATTAGTAAGGGATTCAAGAGTCCATTAAAATAAAAGCTAAACGAGATGATCGCATTAAATTTTAAAATGACCTTAATAATTAAGTGAGGAAATTTAAAAAAAAAAATGTACATAGCAAGCTATGTACATATCTACTATGTGCATATTATAAATTACAAAAATTCATTTGAATCATGCAATGAATTTTTTGCTTGTATTGGAAACTCATATTTTATGGCTGTGTTGTATGTCTAAGGTTTAAATTTTAAATCTCAATTATTTATTGGCAAAAATGACTCAAGTTGAACTTCAATTGAATTCAGTAGGAAGGCTTTGCTATGAATCTTTACAAAAAAGTAAATACAAGTATGTACATAGTAGTACATACACATACATACCTATACTGTATATTGAAATGATTCGTCAGTCAATGCCTTTAGTATTTGTACACTTTAGACTTTAGATATAAAAAGTAAGTACATTGCAAAGAATCTACATAAATGCAAACTTATAAAACTTATTTATTTTCTTACAAGTTTTAATACAGTATCACCTTAGCTAAAAGTCATACTAGTAGGTAGAGAAACTTAAACTATAAAATACAGAGAATACTGGCAAGTTTTCTTCGAGCACATTTACATAGGATAGGACGGAGTACCTACAGCAGTAGGTATTTAATAGTATATTTCATGTTTGAATAAGGATGAAATGCACTGCCTACTAAAATGGTGTATTTTTGAGTTGTAATGTAAGATTTGTTAAGGAGCAAGAACTAGGCAGAGACTAGAGTTAAAACATCTCAAATTCTGAACCAGATAAAAAATATATCAAGTTGGAATGGAATAACGTAATTTGCCATCTGATCCTCATAAATGTTTTTCTTACAATTTTGTATGGTATTTCATGAATTAACAACCAAGTAAAAAAACGGTGCAATTAAATTCTTTAGGCATATATTTAGTAGGTACTTGTAGTATTCTTTGTAGATTTGTAATATTTAATATAATGTAATGTAATGTAAGGGTAAATTCAAAAAAATCATAGTTTAATAAAAAATATGCGAGTTTTGTTCTTTGTATTGGTCTTGGGGCAAAGTATGAAACCTTTAATGGCCCGAGACCAAACTATCCCAAATTATCGGCATGTAGTACAACTTATACAGTAAGTACCTTAGTTCTTGTTATACTGTACCAATCGTAGTTCTAATAAATGATAAGTTTTAGTATTTAAGAATCTAGTTTATAATTCTTATAATCCGAATTAAAAAATAAGAATTGAAAAATACGTAGTGTATTTAAAATTTTGGGGTTTTCTGTTAAAAGAAGGTGGCTTAAATAAATTTTTAAAAAATTGTTCTGTGCCTTGACATTGAATATTTTAGATTTAGGCTGTAGGGGTAGGGACTAGCCGGCTTTTATTAATAAATGCGATGCCAGTGGATAGTATTGGCAAGTATTATAAAATACCTATATAAAATAGCTTTATCTATTATACACTAGCTTCTAAAGAACCTTAATATGTATCTTAACATTTAAAGTATTTTAAAGTCTTATTTTAAACTAATTTTTTTTTAATTTTTAAAATGTCAAAGATGTGTTTTTATTGCAAATCGATCAAGAAATCAAGAAATTGAGCAGAATTTTTTTATCAAAATTTTGATTTTCAAGCTAAATAATACATGCCACCACAAATACCTGCCAGCCATAAATACCGGTCCTTACCAATACTAGCCAGCCTGGTAAGTACCAGCCCCTATCCCTAATCCCTAGCTAAGAGTTATGTTCCTTAAAGGAAATATAGGTACCAGTTCATGGAGTAAGTACTAGAAGGTATGTAGGTAGGTACATTACGTTACTATTCTATCAGTGTATAAACACCTATGTAGATTCAAAACACACTTTTAAAATGTTTAAAGTAACGTTATTTGGCATTTGAGAGGAGAGAGAAATATATTTAAATGGTTTATTTTATTACCTATAGAGTAGGATATATTTATAAGTACCCTAGTAGGTACTTACTATTTGAATTTGAGCCCTAACGCTATGCACACGTAAATAAAAAGTAGATACCTACCTTCAACTTCGAAATCAAGAATGGCCTCCAGGGCCCTGAAAATTTTTAAAAAACATTTTCCATTATAAATTGTACTATACCTACGATAGATCTTTAAATATCAATTTTTAAGATCAAAATATTTTTGTATTCTACAGTAAGATTCAACTTAATAAATTATTTAACTGCAAAATTTAAGTATCTCAAAACTTTGAAATTGAATCATCTCATATTCATCAAAAATTTTCACACTTGATGAAAAATATATACAAATATATTTTATAAAGTATTTTGGTCAAATAGAGAATTCAAAATAGAAAATACTAAAAAATCGAATTTGCTACTCGTATACTCGATTTGTTTTAATCTAATCAAGTGAATAAATTTGAATTCTCAAAATTGAAAATATTAGAAAAAAGTTGTACTTTTCGGACAAGTGGTCTTGGTCCGAGTCCGTTTCCATACCGTCCCATCCTCCTCCTCTTCAACGAGTCCTCATGGTCTTAACCCAAACGAGGACAACCAACTGAGGACGAAAAACCGAAATCCATATAGATTATCCTTATCCTTGTATGTTACTTGCTTTTAGAATAAAATATCAGTAGTAGTACTAGTATAAATCATAATATACCTACATTCAACTATTGGACTTAATAGAAATAATCACTAATCCCCACAAAATACTATTAGTATCCGTACTATTAGTACTCACTTTTTCAAATATAAATATGTAAACTGACTCCGAAATCGAAAACACAATTTGATTCTTCTTATGGTTAGATTGTCCGAAATTGAACACAAACACCGATTACATATATATTATTTAAATACCTAGTAAAAATTACAAAGTCCAAGGTCCAAGGTCACTTAACACTACTGGACTAATCTTAACCAATGATGTACCTATTCAAATTAGACTAATATTAAAATTCCAAATGTCAAGATCCAAAACTAAATCAACTTAGGTATATAATTATACATATTCGTATATGTACCTATCTATATTATATAATAGATTGTCCTATTTAAGAACGGGACTTATATACTTTTTCTGAGCACTTTTGGCAATGTATGAATATTACTGCTAAATTAATGATTTAATTGAGGTATTGTGGCTACTACCTATAGTAGTAAGATAAGTAATAAATAGAAACTGGAAATAGTGTAAGGGGTTATGGTGGGTAGTATTGTTATTGTGTACAGAAGATAGGACAGAGGAAAAAAAGGATGAGATTATTGAGGATCGTGGTGTTCTCTTGGCACTTGCAGGTAATGTACTGATTTCTACTCAGCCTTCGCATACCTATACACATATAATAGACTGCAGTAGGTACATCATGCCTCTGGCATCAAAAATCTTCTTTTACCATTCCCTCAAAGTATCCTCAATTCTGCTCCATTGTATCACCACTACTACTCGTATAATTATCATTATTTTCATAAAATAACTATGCTTACTCACATGAATATACACTCCATAGTCAATAGTCAACAAGTTTGACTTGTTGGGCTTTATACTACCATAGCTTAGCTTATTGTTAGTAAGACCTATGTACATACTGCATAAGCTTATAATGTGAACACAACAACTAGGTACATATATCGAAATGTATCTACAATATCATCCTCTTGTTACTTCGCAAGCCTGTATTAAACTTTAGGTACTACCATACCATACATCATACATCCAAATAAATATCCAAAGGTAGGTATGGGTAATTGGTACATAGATATATTAAGCTTTTAGCACCTAGGTAGCTGGTAAGCTAAGGATACATTTTGAATACTATGACTCTGAAAAACCCGACTCAGGTGCTGCTCCTCTCCTCCTGTATATTTATGCTTCAATAAATGAGAATGACAAAATTAGCCAAAATAACAAAAAGTTGCAAATTGAAAAAAATTGAGTAATGGTGTCAACCTATATTTTTTCATGGGATCTTTTATTAGTAGTCAAATATAGTATCAGTAACCTGTACCTATATATATATTTGAGCCTAAGGTTTGATTATCCTGGAAATTAGAAGCTTCAAGTACCTATATGTATATACTTGACAATAAGTATAACTTCCGTATAAGGATAAAGTGTTAAGTAATACTCGTAAATACTTATAGTTGCTTTTATTGATAGTACTTGTAGGTAATTATAATTATAATTCCGTTTTCTTGAAATTGACCCTAAGCCCAAGCCTGTAATAGTAAGGTATGTAATACATTGGGCTCATTGTAGGTACTATTTACTATATTTAGATATCGATAAGAAATCGTAGTATATTTTCTAGAGAGCCCTTTTCATGAAGCCCTTCTAGAGAGCCCTCACACATTATTTAAAGGACTGACGCTGAGTGCTTTCCCCAGATGAGATATTTCTTTGCAGTCCAAACTTTTAATCTTACTTTAGCTGTCTTGTTTCTCAAAAAATTACAAAATTCTTTTAAAATGCAGAAGATTTTAGTCAAGTTGAATTAGTTTGAATTTATAAAAGATTTTTATATCAGTTAGTACTAGTACCTTATACTTGTATGCTCTCAGATTCAGTATGGTACGAAATTCAATAAATCCTGAAATCCTAAAATTACATTTTAAAAGAATTTATACTTCTAGTATTATTACCAATTATGTACCATAGTTTAAAAAATAGATTTCAAATGGGAATATATGTAGGTACATTATATGTATGCACTAGTCACTAGTTAGACTATCATATAAATATGATACAACTAAAACCTTATTAAATATAGTAGTGATATTTTTGACTAATTTGTAAGGTATTGTGAATTCCAATTTTTTTAATTTCCGAATTGCACAAATATATTAGGATCTAATAGAAATCATAATTATAATGATCGATTTATATGTTCAACAGGATTGGCGACTGGGACTGGTGACTGGAGCTCTTAATTATTATATAATATGCTTACCAGGTAAATTTATCGCGAGCCAAAACTACTCGATCCGATTATACTAAATGTTAAATTGGGATCAAAATCAAAATTTTTGCGCAAAATATTTTGAAGATTAAATGAAATGTTTTCCCTATATTGTAATGCATTAGTAATAGTCATGACTAAATCCAGACTAACAAATTTAAGTGGGTTTTACAATTCATTACAAGCATAGAGAATAACATTTCATTTGACCTTTTAGGTCAGTATCTCTAGCTATCCACATTGTCCAACAATTTTTGCGCAAAAATTTTGATTTTGATCTCAACTTTGCATTTAATATAATCGGATCTAGTAGCATTGGTCCGCAATTTCAATTTACCTGGTTAATGCTTACTAATACTAATACCTAGGTATGCATAAGAATTAAAATACTGTTTTTTAAAATATCCATTGTAAAAAAGTTCAAATTTTACTTTATTTAAAGAATTTTAACTTATCAAGATCAAGGTATGTGCATAATTTTAATAAATTCAAGCGTCCCGTCGAATGACCAATTGGCTATAATTGGACTTTTGTCAAATTACTAATACTTTTATTAATTTTTTAATCATTTCATATTTGGACTAGAAGGATCTATCACTTATTTAATATTACTAGTGTACACAGTATTATATGTACTACTAATAGGTACAACTGTACTATCGAAGAAGTACTAACTAAATGTACCGGCCTACCTACTATATAGGTACAATTCTACTAGGTAAATGAATACATACTACACTACATACCTACTAGGCCAGGATTATGTAGTTTTTTTAAGAGTGATTGCCCTCAATTCTGAATAAAATGCCTTTAAACTTTATAATCAGATAAATTGTTCGAGCAATTCCACTATTTGTGATTTAAACCTAGTAGTACATTGTAGGTACCTATTATTTATATATATCCTACTACAATTACTAAATATTTACTGCACACCTAAATTGGTACATTTAACTCTGGTATTACAAAACCGAATTTTTAATATTTTTAGGGGGCAGCGGGCAGGTATATCATTTACAAAAAAGATTTTTCGTCTGAGCTTACGGTTAGTAGGTAGGTTGCTAGTGCACCTACCTACTATCTACCAATATATAGGGTATCCAAGTTTCATTTCAATACCCAAATTTTCTCTAATAAAAATAATAAAAAGAAACGAATGTATGAACTAACCAAATAAAGTAAAAATAATATTACTTATTTACATTTTATACTAATAATCTTAAATCTACATTTTACATGTATGGCAGGTAATTACTCTATTGCTATACCTATAATGAAAGCATTCCACTACTCAATATCATACCAATGCTAAACTATAGGGTACTGTAGTATACTGTAGTCAGTAATCAGTATTTATCGGGAGTTTAAGTTTAAAGACTTTTCATTTACCTATTTTGAAAACGAAAAGTAAAAAATAAAGTTAACCTACTTAAATAGGTAGTACCCACATATAAGTAGGTACCTATATGTTATGTTTTACTAGAAGGTACATACATGCATAGTAGGAGTATGCCACTAACAATAAGAATAGAAAAATAATCTGAACTTCTATTACTTTGAGTTTAGTCTCAAATCTAGATCGAGTTGAAGAGGATGGTGAGGAATTGTGAGAATTTGTGGGTGAAATTTTGAGCAATCACAATCACCTTTATTTAAGTTTATTTTAATTTTAAATAAAAGTAGTTAGTTAGCATTTATTTAGTAGTTAGTAAGTTGACTTTTCCCCTCAGTTTCACTAATGGAGAATTCACATGAGGATTCTTTAGCTTCCGCCGATGACCTGACATTGGACGAGCCCTCAATCTATGGCCAAACCTCGTGTGATGAGGCCGAGGCTGACAGAGGCCTTTGGGGTCTGACATCGACGACGGACACAAATTTTGGAGTGTGGTCCTCAGAGAAGCTGAAGCTGGAAGTTCCCGTGGAGACCCTTCTTGTGCTCAAGGAGTATGCTAGAGGGGCAATCAGGACCCAACCCAAAAACCTCCACTCTTGGACTTGTGCTTACTTTCTTGCACTGGCTAGAAACGAAATGCCCCCTGTCAAGGACCGATACGAGAATCCATCCGCTTTTACAATCGCACCTTCAGGTCTAACTGTTGGTGTTCTTCGAGTACTAAATAATCAAGTAATTCACAAATATTTTAAATTTTATTCTTTGTACTATGATCTAATTAACTACTCTTTAGTTAATTTTAATTGTGCGAGCAAAATTTTGCTTTTATCACGGAGAACATTTTAATGAAATAAAAAAACAAACAGGCAACCAGATTGACAAAGTAGGAGTACAATGTACAAGCATTGTTGAATAGTAATGTTGAATGCTCACTTCGCTTGCACAATTTAATACATATTAAATAAGGTATGTATAGAGTATATTTTTAATCTGTTAGTTGAGCAAGAGGAAGATGGTTCGGGAGAAGGAGCTGATGGAAAAATGGACAGCCATGTGCATGGAGCCCCAAGGTCTGGACGAACTCTTGGCCGTTGGAGGATTCCAGGTTTTGGAAATAATTGATTATATTGTCTATTATTTTAATTACCTATATACCTATACATAGTAGCTACGTATTAGTAGAGATGCCAATTCGAGATTCAAGGTCGAGATTTCGACCAAAATCTCGAGATTCAATTCGAGTCGAGATTAGAAAATTGTAATCTTGAGCTTCGAGATTCATGTCGAGATCAAGATCGAGATTGACGTTCTTGTATAAATAATGAACCAAAAATATGTAGGTAGATAGGTTTTTAAAAATTCCAAAACGAAAAATAAAAAACTATTTTGTCAAGTTATAAATTGTAAGTTATATTATATTCCAGAATGAGAACATGATTGAATGGAATAAATTACTTGCACTAGCCTCCGGATCACTTGCAAAGGTTTAAATTATATTTTAATTTAGTTAATAATGAACCAGTATCTATCAGTAGTTCTACCGATAGATGAAGTTACTAATGGGTAGGTATTTTTTAATTAATTTTTAATTAAATTTTAATAGAATCTGGTGGACACCATGAGGATAGTTTGTGAAGTAATAACCAAGGCTCCCGATGGAACAGAGCCTCTTGTCATATTCGAGGAGTGGTGGGAAATGTATACATTTTTGAGTGGGTTGGATGGTTCAATTTCACCGGAGAAAGTTGAGGCCCTGAATGCATTTCTTCAACCGATTGTATCTGCCAATTATGGACTTGTTGGACCCAAAGACTTTCTTAGCGAAAATTCTCCAATTCATCGCTGACCTTAATTTACTCAAATTAGTGATTAAATAGTTTAAGAATAATATTATATTTAGGTAATTAATAATTGACTTTATATCTAGTACATACTGATAGTAGGGTATTTTCTAGTTGTACTAGAAAGTAAAACTAGAAATTAGAAATCTAAAACTATATAAAGTAGGTAGGTATTTTAGTTGACAAAACAAATTAGGAAAATTTAAGATTTTATACCTATGCCTAAAGATCAGATATCGTAATTTTGATATCCGGAATTTAGAATATCGTGACATCCAGTTCCAGAACCATTCATGTACCTATTTATAATTTATCGTTTATCTCTAAAATATTAAACAAACGCATGAATTAAAAATGACATACCTGCTACCAACACTTAAATATGACATGTTTTGAGAAATGCTAAAACAATATTTTTTTATTTATTTATTTATTTATTTATTTATTTAGTGTATTTATTAGCTTTAAAGTTATATCATTCAACAAATAATACACTGATTTCCAATGATAAATATTTCGAGAAGAATTTGATTTATACCTAAAATACAGTACATAGTTGGACAATTGTTAGTTTATTATAAATAATAACATCTTACAAAACAAATAGATTACATATTTTATTGTTTTTATTTAAAGAATTTTTTGTTTTAGTCTATATGTACCTAGATATTTTTAATAAAAAAATTCATAGGGCTTGTTGGGGTTCAAATCTATTAGTTGTTTATACTTTACATCCAAAAGTCTTATGGTATATGTTTCACAAAAATTAGTTTATTACTCATATCTTCATCATCTTATCGTTAAACCTGAACCTGAATATGCTAGACACATAGATGTGGCTTAAATGATCACTTATTGCTTAGTAGTACCCTATATAATGCATAATATAATCAAGTAGAGTAAAATATTCTACCTCTATATAATTAGTTAATTATCCTTAAATCTTTAGATAGTTAAAAAACACTTGTTAAATATGCAAATCTTTTTGAACAAATTATTTAAAAAGATCAGAGTCAAAATGAATGTGAATAGGTACAGATATATACTTTGGTATATACTTTGGTATTTATAGTTTCTTTTTCCAGACAAGAAGGCACAGATCAAATATAAAGCTTTTAAGCAATTTAATAAACGTATAAACTTTAAAGTATTATTTTGGGGTCTACCCTGCTCCTGCTCTGGAATCAATGAAATGCAATATTTCGTCAGTGACATTTATTAGATCCAATTTAGGCATATATCCCTGAATTTGCATTCCAAAAACGGTTCAAACAATGTGCAAATAAATAAATTTACGTTGCCATTTTGTCTTGATTTCCAGATTAACCTGTAGGCTGTATCAAATTTTTTGAAAATTTTGTATCTTGACAAATTATTTACCAGTTTTTATAATTTTTGGCATAGACTCCTTATGGGTTTTCTACCAAAGGAAATCGATCTGAACTATTTTCTGAACTGATAGAATCCACAGGCTTAGGTTCAGTAACAACCTAAACAAATATAACCTAGTCTAGTCATTCAAGTTTTGATAACCAGGAATTGCATCATAATCACTTTGCTTATCATTAGATTACAGAATAGAAATATGTATGTGCCTAACCTATGTATAACTTTTACCAAGTTAATATTTTGTTATAAATAAGTAATTACCTTTTAATTAAGCCATAGTTCCAGTTACCTAATGTCTACACAATAGACTGTTAACACATCCAATAAGTTGTTTTTTAATTAATCAATTGCATTTTTAAAAATTGTTTACTTTATAAATTATACTAATATATATAGGTAATAATATGTAGGTAATTCATAAAAAATTCAATAAATTTTTTAAATATCTTTTAAAAATTTCGCGACAACATGATAGATTTTTTTGGTAAATATCGAAAAGAAAAGTACAAAGGATTTACGAGTACCTACCTTGTTTTGTTAGGTACCTTCAAAAAAGCTAAAACTTTTACATCTATTTCTGTGGTAAATACCCTAACTATTCTATTCTACTAGGATTTAATTAACTACTCTTTAGTTGTTAATTCTAATTCTTCGAGCTAAGCGTTGAATACAATTTTAAAATTAGAACTTCGATTCAGAGAGGCTCTGTGGACCACAAATCTTTGCATTTCAGAAATTTGAGAATATTTTTATAAAATGAAAATCTTCTGAAATTCCCTTATTAAAAAGAGTTCGCAGCACATGATGGGATGGTACTGAAATTTTTGTCGACAAGTTAAATCTATAAGACACTATAAGGTTCCTTCATATGTTAAAATTTTTCGAATATTTTAAGAGTTATCTTTTGGTAATATATAAGATAAGACACCGCCATAGACAGACAAACAGACAAGTGGACAAAGTACAAGCACGTTGGTTGAATAGTAAGTGCTCGCTTCGTTCGCACAATCAAGTAATTATATACCTAATATATGTAACATACAAAACTCAAAAGTAAATGTAGCTTAAAATATGCAAAATGCAAAATATTGGCAAATTATATCTATACTAATACTAGTACATATATGTAGGTATATTGATTGTATGAGTATGTACATATGATTGTACTCATATGCGTGATGTGTATGATTTTATGATTTTATGGTCCCCCTTTTTACTATTTTTCCCTTTACTTTCCATATCTTCCTGTGACTCTATTACTACTACATATGACTATGTCTACTATTCTATGACTCCCATACACATGCTTTTGATAATTTTTTAAATATTCTTTTATCTCAACGACTCAGTTCTTGTAGACATTCGACGGTTTGTAGTGTCAGTGGCCGGTTCGACTCGAAAATAATTAAAATTTTAACTACTTACTTAACTATCAGTATCAGTATCAGCGTAGAAGACACATTAAAATTAAAGTCTCAATTTGTACAAGAAACCTGACACAATTGATTATTATTACAATCCTATTCTTTTGACCCCCATTATATTCTTAAAGTAAAGTCAATAGAGCTATTGACTTTAACAAAAAATTTATAGTAGAAAAAATATCCAGAGTTTACAATACATATCCATAATCCATGATGTCCATGAGTAATACGAGTTGAATAAAGTCTCATATATAGTCCACTGTCTGGAAGCTGGAAGTTGATTTGCTCCTAACCTAGATCACAATTGTATATGAGTAAGTGATACAAAAAAAAATTGCAATTACAATAAATTAGTACAATGTACTCAGAAAAAGAATTCATTATGGAAGAACTTTGCTCCAAGTCGAATAAATCAAGTAAGAATAAAATCTTGAATTTTTAAATTACTACCCAAGATTTAAAGCTGACAAATAAGTGTAAGTATTTCATTTACTTTTATCAATATTTTTTTGCTTTTTTCAATTAAGTACCTAACTACCTATAATTATTTTCATATAATTATTCGCATCTTTTTTACATAATTCATTATTCATATTATATTGTCTTGATAATTGTATTTACTTTACTTACTTTTGTATGTTCAACTTGCCCCTAATCTTTCAAATGGGTGCTTGCTGCTAATACTAATAAGGCAGGGCAAATGTATGCAATGCACAGTACAACACATTCTGAGCAAATATAAAATTTCAAATATTGAAAATCTTTAAAAAAAAATATACCTACTTAAACTTGCATATTGCAAATCTATAAAAAGATATGATATAATCATATACATATGTATTATATAATATGTTATGTATGTTTTTAAAGTAAACTAATAAATTGTGGTAAAATTGATTTTATGATTCGAAAAAGGATGTGGTTGTGAGTCAAATAGAGTTTAAAAGAGGATACATTAGGTATACAAAATGGTTTTTAAAAAAATACACCTAAACTAGTCTCTAGTTTCAAAAGGGGAGACTTTAAAATCTCATTTAAAATACGAGAAAGATTTGAAATTTTTAGGATTTTATATTTTTGATTATAATATTTCTTAATTATAGAGCTGAGAAAAGTTTTGCAATTTTTCGTCAAAAATTCTAACCTAGGTACCATTTAAAATTTTAGTTTTTGCATTCAATTTAGACTTGAATTTTGATTCAATTTTATGATTATTTAAAAGTAATTATGGACAAAAAATCTCAAAATTTTTATGCAAGTTTATATGAGATTTTAAATGTTTTTAAATTTTACAGTTAATTAACTCCTTAAATCCTCTATAGGTGCATATTTAAAAATCACCCTGTATATCACTTATGATCAAGTGTAATTTTGAATACATAATCTTTTTATCTTATAACAAATATGAACAGTTTCTAAAACATTTTTGCACTTATGTATCTGTATAACAAACTACGAGTATTAATTAAGTAAGTAGTAGGTATAAACGTATATTTTGTGCTTTAATAAGTATAGTATTAGAATTTGTTTATTTTGCATTATTTATTTATTTATTGTCAATATATGCAAAAGCTCAATCTCAAAATCCATTGTAATTGTAATAAGCAAACCAACAAAACTTTTATGGGCAAATTATTGATTTTAAATTTTTTTAACATACAATCATATCATACCTGTATACTCGTATATATATGGTATATTCTGTAGAATATTCGATAGATATGTTTAGTTAGAACTTGATAGGTTCTATTTAAGTTTGAGACCTATTGAATTTCAATAAAATTTTTATAGGTTTGTAAAGGTGTTAAAGAGTTTTTCCATCACTTGGTATTTTTTTCATGTGGGACAGTTAGCTTTATAAACTCCTCTATTAAGATAAATCAATATCGAAAATAAATAAATATTTAATTGGTTGAGCAGTATGAAAAATTAATAGGCTTCGCAACTCTTTTTTAATAGTTGGCTACCTCCAGTTACATATTGGTAGTACAAAGTAAATACTGTTATGTATCCATATATTAAAGAAATAACTAGATTCTAGATATGTATATAATAATTTAACTATATTCATCAAAAATTAATTATTTAGCTTACATTTCCCAAGATTTCACTACTACGAATACAATATACCATGCATGGTACATTTTAGCTTATATTATGTGATAGGTAGGTATAGAATTTATTGATAGAATATCGCCAAGAAAATAATGGACAAATACATACTTATAAATCAGCTTGAACTTTTACATTTTATTCGTAATTCGTAGTACCTTTTGTTAAGTTAGTATACTTGTACTAGTAGAGTAGGGTACATTTAATTATGATTAGTTAAACTTGATAGGTCGATACATAGGAAAAATTGAGTTGGGGCCTCGAGCTCAAAAAAAGCAGCAGGAGCATGAATAAATTAGAATTCTAAATTATGAAATTCTACAATAATTAACAACAAGGTGAATGTCATCTTGCACATCAATAGTGGAAAGTAGATTTTAATTTTTAAATCAATATATATATCGCTCTACTACTATATTCTATATTATTATTACATACTTACTTGCATGTTACCTATACTAATACAATATACACAAATACAAATAGTAGGTATATAAGATATATAATATTCGCATTACTTAACTACATTAGGGTACAAATATTATTATTATATAGCCTATTAAAGTATCTATAAATTTATGGATTTCAGTAACTATCTATAAGTATATATCAGTATACGATACATCGTTTATTTCTTTTATTAGATAAAAATCAGACCTACTACCAGTGCATAGCATGGTAATAAAAACTAACTACTTTAGTAATTTTTTGTCTCAGCTAATTTGAAATAAAAAAAAGTCTCTTTATATCAAAGTAATAATTTTTAGGAATACAATTAAAGTTAAAGCAGAGCAAAGCGAGCTAGCATTATCTTATGAATCTTATCATAATGTGAGAAATAATTGATCGAAATTTGAAAAAAGGTGAAAGTATTCAAGTTCATTTTAAAGATTATTTTATTACTTTATTCTTATACTTATTATTACTGATATTTTTAAAAATTGTGCATCAAAAAAAACTTGCATTTTACTAGGTAAGAGTATTGTATAGTTGTACCTTATATACACTACATACAGATATAAAATAACCATGGACAATGTACTGCACAATTTCAAATGACAATTTTATATCTGATATTTTATATCAGATATTTTATCTTTTATATCTATAATTTTATATTAAGGTAGTATTCGTCTACTTTTTTTGGTAACATAAATACTCGTATAATATGTTATTTAATTATAAGTTGAAGAAAGTATAAGAAATTTGTAGGTCTTCAAGATATTTTCAAAATTCCAAACAAAAGTCAAGCAACATTTAATAAAAGGAAGAAAATCTTGACCTTACTTTGTTAAATAAATCAATTTGAAGTACCTAGTGGTGCATGCATGTTGTGTTATATAAGTATCCCATTCCCATATACCTAGTATTTAGATCATAAATCATTTCAGTCAAAAGCATTTATTAATGGCTAACAAATCTGCTTCTAAATTTAATTGAGATCGGGAAAAAAACTTTTGACTTGATATGCCCTAATTTTCGACCCATATATTTCTTTTTTATTCTAAATTCTAAATTCTCAATCGAGGTGAAAGTCAACCTGATCATTCTTATTGGCAAAAAAAAAATGTTTTTTTACATTATCCATTGCTCGTACATGTGCCTATCAGCAACCTAAGTACCTACAACTATGTATATAATTTGTTGTAAGTGTTGATAAAATAAATGATTCGAAAGTTGCTTTATTAGCACTTGTACATATTGTAAACTTATGTTTGTAGTCTGTATATGTGTATGTATGATATTAAGAGCTGACTGGGAGCGTTATTACGTAAAAATCTACATTATATAATTTGATATCAGTGCCATTGCCATTATGATCATGAAACGATCAAAGTTCAAAAAGAAGGGTTACAAAAGTTAAGAGATATACATAGTATAATAGTAGTTGTAGTAGTAGTAGTTGTAGTTTAGTTATAATACCATTTGATTTGATTCAGAGTTTGCAAGAAATTTGAAATTTACTCTACTGATACTTTTTTGTACAAACCAGACTAGTTTCTATCTAGATATCTTGTTCTAACTTCTAATGATAAATTCTAAACTAAATAATATGACTTTTAACTTCTGAAACTATGTATATCTGTATATTTTGAGATGAGATGTACAAAAGTATGCTAGATGAACGATATACATATGTGCCCTAATATCAGTATGTAATGTACTATAATTTGAATGAGGCAATTTTCTATTTTATCATTCTTACCAATTTTTCTAATTCATTAACAAGAAAATTTTTAATTCATTAACTATTAAGATATTTAAACTTTAAATTATTTTGCGCATACTTACTTTACACACGTATCTAGTAGCTTAGTAGCTATGTATTATCTGTAAAAATTTGGATAAGCATTTTTGATTAAAATATTTTATCATTTATCATCCCAAACTTTAAAATATTGCAATTCAATTGATTATCAATTTATGCTTATTACCTATCAATAAAAATTTTCTGAGCTAAGGATCGGATATATATGAGCAGAATTATCTATTTGATGATACTACACTAATATTACTATTAAAAAATATTAATATCGTATCGTATACTGTTGTATTAGTATCATTATTAACTAGACATCAGATGATATCTCCAGAGATATCAAATATTTAGGTACCAACTTGTTTTATTAGCTAAAGAATAAAATTGATTAAATATTTATAATGCATTTAGGTACATCATGTTTAAAAGTTTGCACTTAATTATTTTAATTAATTATGATAAATTATGAAATGCTATTCCAAATTAGATAATAATGGCAAGTGTAGATTAACAAGTAACAGATAAGAAAATTGGAAACACTAATAGATATTACAGATACTTGTGTATTGAGCGAATTTGGTTTAAAACTTAAAATTAATTAAAGGTTACTAACTGTATTTAAATAAATTGCAAAAAAGTAAAGTTGTGTCGTGAGTTTATAATTTATACACCTCTATAAACAAGTTAATTCTAATACATAGTACCATACCCTACATAACTCATAAATACTTCTGATAACTAATTAAATTAATAACTAATTATAATTAATAACTAATTCTGATAATATATAGTTACAACAAATTGTGGGGTACTTTAAATTTCCAATTAACTGAAAAAAATTTAGTTAAATAACGAACCTTATAAAAAGGGATTGACGATATAAGGAGGTTTATTTAACGTGTAACGTAACCTCATGGAATTAGCAATGTTTTAGGAAAACTTCAGAGACGCTTAAAGCTGGTAATGTAACGTTTTAAAGGGTCACATTTCTTATAAAGTATTAAAAATTTAGAAAATTCTAAGGATCAAAAAGTACCTACTTATACCTACAGTAAGTATTGTGTAAAAATATGGAAATTTATACATAAAATATGTTATAGACATACCCTACATATTATACAAACTTTTATAGTGCCAAGTAGTATTAAACTAAAACTGATATTAGGTAAACTTACCTAATATAAAATCCTTTGATTACTTCCTTCGATTGTTCAAAATTATAATTGATTTAAGTAAGGGATAAATTAACTATGTAGTAAAGTAGTTAATTATTCCTTTATATGAATCAAGTGTTTGTCAATATGTCAAAATTATCTTTAAAAAACATTCACTTTTGTATTAATTAAGTATGTAGTATTATCTATTGTCTTATGAGAAAATGAATGACTTCTTATTTATTATGATTATGAGACACTTTGCATCATACTCTACTCAAGTTTAAAGGTGAATAATTTAATGAGTTTAAACCTGAAATTTTAAATATCTTATGTATGACTGTGTACTTTAAATAGTTTATGTAGTATAGTACCTATCCTATTATATAATGTAGGCTAAATAACTTGAGAAGTACTTATTGTAATTATAGAAAATATTTCATATTATAAAACTTATTGTACCCTACTCTAGTGAGAATCTCATTCAAGTATTCTAGTCTAGTTCTCATAATGTTACGTAAAATGCAATTTAAAATATTTTCAAGAGAAATGTATCAATATTTGAATCTACCTAATAATAATAGGATAGGATACTATGTAATAAATACTCGGTATATGTGGTAAATATATCTTATCCATAACCGTGTTTTGCATTATTGCACTGCACTTGATTATCATTGAATATTGCACTGCAATTGCAAAACATTACTCATTTCATTACATTTGCAGAATTTTATTTTTTTTAAATATTTCTTAAAATAAAGTCCCTTAGGTTATTGTTATTGTACCTACCTATCTATCTGTTTCATAAATATTATAAGGTAATGCATTATAATTATAAGGATAAGTTTTATTTTAATGTAACCTTTATTACCTCCTTACCCTTATAATTTATTTTTCATGAAAAAATTCAAGTTTAGCCCCAATTTTAGCCCCAAGTACATATTAAGTATTTACCAATAAAATATTAAGGCCAAAATCTGATTTCTCGAAGCTGAATTTAAAAAAAGACAAGTATCTTAGGCAGTAAATAGATGAGAAGAAAATAATGCGATAAATAAGGTAGTTTAGTGTAGTAGTCAATTAGTCAGCTCTGAAACCAGATTTGGACAAATAAAAAGCGAGGCCAAATTTTGGTTTTTTATAGATGAATCAATAAATGGCAATATATAATATAATAACAGGTAATGTAAGCTAAGGCCCAATATGCAAGGTAGATAATTAAATTACCAAATAACGACTTTTACTACACCTATATACAAATGCTACTTGGCTGGCTGTCAAAATCAAATGCTTTTTGAGGCGCTGAATCCTGCAGGATTTTTAGTCTCGGACTAGCTAGGATAGGATCTCGGATAATTTACCAAAAAATTTTATTCAAAATTCAGTCGGTTATCCAACCATGAATTGTACTATATAGGTAGTATTAGATCATTATTTATTTAGAGTAATTAATTTGTTAACCAAAATTTAAAACTAACATTTAAGACTGAAGTATTATATTATAAAATTAGTATTTATTATTTATTAGATCTTTGAGCTTTTTTTTTTTTTAGATTTTTTGATCTTTTGTTCTTCATTTATTTTTTTCCATTATTCATTATCATTAATAGGTATTCCATTCGATTTGTTATTCAATTCAATTGGTGGTGTGGTGTGAAGTAGTTAGTCACTAATTATGCATTTTATGTAGTAAAAGTATTGATCCGGTGTCCAGTGTTACCTTACCCTATGTGTCATATATTTAAATAGTCAATGCAACCAGCAAGTTACCAAAAATTAGTCATTTCATTAAGTTAATATAATAGTTTAAGATTTGAAGTACAAAATAAAAGATCACCTTACCTACCTTACCACTTCTAATTTTGTAATTACCTTAAGTTAATTAACTAAGTGAACAAAGGCCTTACATTATTCGGTTTAAACATTTGATTCGGTTTCGGTGTTTTTTGCCATAAGCGGGTAAGCTATTTGAAATTCGGCGCTTTGCACATTGTATCATTTCATTATTAATAAGTATATTTATTATATTATGGGTATATAAGTTTGTATATATTATATAAGTATGCATCATATATGTATAAAGATCCGAAATAACCGAAAATCCGAAATAACCAATTCTTTTATTCTGTATGATCAGGTGGTGTCGGTGAGACGATCCAGCCGAGTCCGAATTTTGAGTCCGAACCGAGCCGAGTGTATTCGTGGCTGGTAAAAAAAGGTGCTGGTGTGGTGACCAAGGATCAGACCACCAACCAAGACCTCCTATATCAGCAGAAGCAGCTGGACAGTCTGGACCAAGGGAAGGCGGACCCGGCTCTGGTCAACAGCAATATCAGCAATATCAGCAAAGGGACAAGAGCTAAACCAGAAGTGGGTGACCGAATTGTTATAGGCGAGTTGGACACTTGGCAGGGGATTGAAGCAGAGCTAGAATTACGGAAGACGCGAAATCCCCGGGTCTCTTTAGGTCTTTGTGCTGGTGATAATAATAATAATAAGAGGCGCGGCACACCACCCATGTCCATCAATATGACGGCGACCACGAATCATTTTGGTCATGGTCAAGGGAGAAGATCGGACATTGTCAATTTCTACCATGACCGGTCCATATTTATAACCGGAGCCACTGGGTTCCTAGGGAAGGCGACTGTTGAAAAAATCCTAAGAACATGTCCTGGGATTAGAAATATTTATGTTCTCATCAGACCCAAGTCCGGCTCCGATGTTAAGGATAGGTTAACTGAACTCGTCGACAATTCGGTAAACTAACAAATAATGTTTCTATTATCATCCACTATTATATCAGTTCAGTTACCATTACCATACTCAATTCAATATGCATTTGCTGAGTATTTTTATTTGTATACATTATTTATTAAGAATAATTGTGTTAATTATCTTAATTTTTCACTTGTATAGTCTTAAACGTATTGCTAACTACTAAATTGAAAGAGATTATATTTATGTTAACACTTGCTAAAAAGTCATAATTAGAATTTAATATAAATAGGGTACATTCATAGGTAGATATAGCGAGTATAGATTACTGTAGCGTGTAAAGTTAATATCAACATCGAATATCAAACACTAGGTATCGGAAGTCATAATTTAAAATTTAATTACTTTTAGATGGGTTTTAACTTTTTTATAATATTCTTTAAGTTGTACGAGACATTGAAATCGGAGAGTCCAGAACTGCTTTCTAAAATCATTCCAATAGCAGGTACCTATAATATAATTTTTAAAAAATTGAAAAATATTATTTTGTATCGATATAAAATAAATTATTTATCAGATCAAATATTATCATTTTATTAATAAAAATAACTTTTATGACTTTCATTTTTCATGACAATTCTTATTCTTATTCACAGGTGATATTACACTGCCAGAGTTGGGTATAAGTCCTGAAGATCAAAAATTGCTTTGTGATGAGGTTTCGGTTGTCATTCATTCTGCAGCCACAGTCAAATTTGATGAGAAACTTAAACTCTCGATCAACGTGAATGTGACTGGAACTAAAAGAATGGTCGATTTGTGCAAGAGAATGACAAAACTTGTTGTAAGTTTGATTTACTATGCTATTAATTCTATTTAGTTTAAAATGTCTTACAAATATATAATATAATGTCAACACTTTTAGGCTTTAGTTCATGTATCTACAGCATATGCGAATTGCGAACGAGAGGAAATTAATGAACACATATATCCACCTCCAACAGATCCAACTAAACTAGTGCAAAGTGTTGAATGGATGAGTGACGAAATTGTTGAGACAATTACTCCAAAGTAAGTTTTTTGATTAACTGAATTTAGAGTAGTTTGCACACGGTTTTATTTTTCATTTTTAGTTTAATCGGATCAAAACCAAACACGTACACTTACACGAAGGCACTTGCTGAGCATATTTTGAGTGAAGAGAGTGGAGCATTACCTATTGCTATAGTTAGACCTTCAATTGGTAATTACCTATTTATATTTGATATACTTTTAATATACATACTTAGGTATATAAGTATTTTGTGTCTTCTGTCATTTAATTCTATACGATAATATGTACCTACTTATGTGTGTTATTTTTTATCATAAAACATAGTTACTGCTACTTGGAAAGAGCCAGTACCAGGTACATATTATACTACTTACTTATTACGCTATTAAATTAATACGGGGAATTAGGAATGTATCCTAAAGAAATAGGGAATGTCTCCTAAAAACTTATACCTAAAAAAATTCACAAATCTCG